>JAPVRG010272646.1:0-10100 GCA_029783565.1 Rhagoletis cerasi
GCTAAATCGATTCAGCTCGACATTCTGATCATATAAGTATACATTTTGATGGGTCTATCTCTTTTTGTTCTGGTACTTACAAACATCGGACCAAAGTTATAATACCATTTCATGCTCATGAAAGGTATAAAAATAAATGGCAATTGGCGGCACTTTGATAAATGGCCCGGTTATTTTCGGTCTCTGGTCAGCACATAGAATTCAAGCGATGTGTCTAAGACAAATTAAAGTGATTTTGCTTTGTACGTATGTATGTGCATATGTTTGTGCGTGTGATAAGCCACCCTGCAAAAATTTGAGGACCAGGTGGTCTAATGGGACATCGTTGTAAGGTATGTACAAAAGGACCAGGTTGCATACTAGTAACTTGTTATGCTGGACTGGACCACGGCAAACGTAAAGAATTCAAAAATTAGTTGAACAAAACCTCTTCGGGTGTCATCGGCAATTTTATTCGGTTGCCGAATGTGAATATTGGTAAATGGGATTTGAAGAAAAAACATTTTAAATAATGAATTTTATTATTCAAATTTAAAAAGCACCTTAATAAATACTGAAATACTCGGTTTATGCAGAATTTTATTAAGTTCAGTTCATGGTCCAAATGGAGTAGTTGTGTAGGTGATCCTATGTTATGCAGCATTGGACCAGAAGTGGTCAGGTCCAATGACATCGCAATGTTAATGTAACCATTTTTTGTCCATATATTTGGACCATTTTGGTTACTAGTGTTGGCTACAAGGAAGCGTAGTCCTGTACTAATATTTAATCTAGTCCCACTTTTTGCAGGGGTTGGCTACAAGGAAGCGTAGTCCTGTACTAGTATTTAATCTAGTCCCACTTTTTGCAGGGCAGCCAATGCACGTTTGCGTGTTTATGTGAGATGTAGACCTTGAATTGATGTCAAGGTGCCCTCAAACAGACACAGTGTGGTACAATATCGTACGATGTACGTTGCTTATACTATTGCTTTACTTAGGAACACCCAAAAAATGGAATTGTGGAATTTCAGTACAAATGGCAGAATAAGTAGCGTGCTATGAGCAAACATGCCATACGGGATTATACCGCGCGGTACCGTACCGCGCCTGTTTGTGACGACCTTTACTCGTGGTAATAGTTGTGTTTTTGTACGCACTATACAGTAAAAACCAGTAACAGTTTTACCAGGGACCGCAGATAACAGTTATTGTTGAAAACTGCCATTGAAAAATTCATTATGAAGGAAATGTTCTACAACTAAGTGCAATATACCAATAGATTTATTTTTGCACAGAAAATCAATCTCTCTGCTTTCCACAATAAATCTCACTTATTCTATTTTTTTCCGAATTTTCAAGAAGTTTCACTTCCATCACGTGTTAGCACCGTACACGCGTGTTTATTTGTATTTATTTGTAATATATAAAGTATATATTTTTTTTTAGATTTTTGAAAATTGTAGCACACATTCAAAACCAGGCTCATTTGAAAGAGCGATCCTTTCGCTATAAAATTGTAGGTATTTTTGTGTATTTTATATATTCTGCTACGAGATAAAGAAATTTATATGAAAGGAATCAGAGAAAATTTCTCAAACTCAGATATATTGTCTGTTTGCCGACCTCTAAAGCGCAGCCGATTTAGAATTAGGTGTTTGTTTTGAAATCATATTAAAACCGAGTTTTAAAAGCCGCATGGTCTTAGCCAAGATAACAAACATTGTGAGTAATATGGAGTAAAATCAAAAACCTTCATAGAAAAGTGGTTTTTGGACACTTTCGGAACGTGTGGTCTACGCCTAAAAATGCTTTTATTTTATAATCTTTTGTATATCAAATTAGTCAGGAATTAACTTAAAAACAGCATGGTCCTGAAAACTTACTAAGAGAATTTCCGTCACTGCTCTAAAATGTATATACTCCATTTTCGAAAATTGTCCTTTACAGTAACGCCCACATCGTCAACATTACTTATGCTAAGAAAATGCTTTTGGACATCTAATAAAATGCGAATGCGCAGGGAAGTGCGAAAGCTACCATTTGAAGTGCATGGTTGGGTTGTTTCGATACGCATTTGTTATAACTTCAATAAGACTTTTGTCTTACAAAAAAAAGTTCCGGAACAAAGTTTGTTAATGAATAGATATTCTGCCGAACTCCACAATAAAATCTGCAATTTGTTAACTTTAGTTCTAAAACTGTCACGCCCATTTCTAGGGACTTGTCGCGTTAAACCTAAATCTTCCCGAACAAACATTTTTACTGGATGTGTATCAAACCGGAATTCGCAACATAATTTAAATTTTTGCAAAAATACCGTTTTTGACACCTTGCTGGTTATATATAGGTAATTATATATAAAAAAAAAAGCTGAAAAGAAAATTTTTCATTAAAAATTCTAATTTTTGCGAGCGCTAACTGAAAAGTTAAGATAAAGGGCTGAAATACTGCCACATTTTTTTTTAACTGCAAAAAAATTGTTTTGATTGTGAGCAGTATTGCTGCGCGCTCGAAAAAAATTTTCAACTGCCAAACAAAAAATGTATCAAAAAGTATCTAAATCAAATACAACTAATGTTTTTTAAAATTTTTATTTGAAGATGAATGATAAATAAAAATTTTACCATTAAAAACATAGTTACTACACAAAAGCTATTTAAATATAATTTGTTTTAACAAAAACGGAAAATGCACCCAGAAAAAAGTAATATGATTTTTTCTAAAAGTCATTTTCGATTTTTCCATATTAGCGATTTGAAATTTTTTAGCAGAAAAAGTATTTCTTAAACAAACTTAAAAATAAATTTGTTTGAACGATTGTGAGAAATTCGATTCATACTGAACATTTGAAAACACATTTACATGTTCTGGCTGTAGCTGAGTGTAGAGGTGCTTCCTACTATTTGTTAGCTTTCATAAAGGCTCGGGTTCGAATGCCGTCAGACGCAACTTATAATTTTTGACTTTTGCTTGGTTTTTCTTAATTAAGAAAAAGTGCAGAATGAAATCGTATTCAAACGAAAAAATCTCCCCAAAAAAAATCAAAATACAATAGGCCATTTAGCGCAAAATCATGTGTTTTAGTTTGAAACAAACCGATATATGTAGTTTATTTTTTCTCAGTGTGTGTATTAGGGTGGGCGGATTTGTATGGACGAAAGTTAACCGATATCGCGCCATCGATTTTTCGATAGGTTTTGGGCTCAGGAAAAAAAACTTCCACTACGCATACCCAAAAAAATAATTTTCGAGCCTGCGAAATTTCATTTTTTTGACTTTTTTTCGACTTTGATTTTTAAGGTTTTTTTCATGACCTACTAAAAAAATTTTCATTTGATTTTAAAATTTTCATGTATACCGACCCAAAAATGTCCGCTAAAAACGTTGCCGATAACAGTTTTTTGAAAAAAAAAAAATATTTTTTGGGTTTTGGGGAGTGTTTTGGTCAAAAAATTGACCGTTTCGCCATTTTTTTAAGGGTTTTTTCAGCATACATGCAAAAATGTTTTCGATGAAAACGAATTTGTCTCATATTTCCTGTCCCACATAAAATTATGCGCTAAAAACGTTGGCGTTGGGTTTCGGGTTTTGGGACTTGTTTTGGTCGAAAAATTGACTTTTTCGATTTTTTACGCATTTTTTTTCATTTTCAAGGCTCCAAATCATTTTTTATGTATTTTTTTCCGTGCCCATTGGCGTAGTCCCAAGTATATTCATGCGCTTAAGACGGTGGTCAATGCAGTTTTTTGAAAAAAAATTTATTTAATGGAGTTTTAGAAGAATTTTGGTCGAAAAGACGACTTTTTTTTTAGATTTTTCATTGGCAAAACTCAATTTTAGCATTAATTTTTTATGTATTTTTTTCCGTGTCAATTGGCGTAGTCCCAAGTAAATTCATGCGCTAAAGACGGTGGTAAATGCAGTTTTTTGAAAAAAAATTTATTTAATGGAGTTTTAGAAGAATTTTGGTCGAAAAGACGACTTTTTTTTTAGATTTTTCATTGGAAAAACTCAATTTTAGCATTCATTTTTTATGTATTTTTTTCCGTGTCAATTGGCGTAGTCCCAAGTAAATTCATGCGCTAAAGACGGTGGTAAGTGCAGTTTTTTGAAAAAAATTTATTTAATGGAGTTTTAGACGAATTTTGGTCGAAAAAACGATTTTTTTTTTAGATTTTTCATTGGCAAAACTCAATTTTAGCATTCATTTGGCAAATGTAAATGAAAAAATAAATGAAATTTCTTTCTTTTCTCTTCTTGATGCGATTTCATATGTATTAGTGACCGATATTCAGACATCAATGTCGATCGTTGATACTCATTCAACAAACGTTCGTATATGTGGTTTTAGCGTCATTAAACACAATCATATAAAGTTTTTTCATGTTTCATTCTTTCGACAAAATAAGTGTAAACAAACAGTTTAATAAAAAATAATCCAAAGTAAAGGTACGTAATTACAGGAAATTTATGTGAAAAGTGCCAGACAATTTACAGAGAGTGATCAACAACACAATTTATAATAATTCCTATTTTGCACATTGTGAAAATGTTTTACTCAGCATGCTCTTCGACGAACGAAAACATATTCGGAAGTATGCACTGGAAAAAATTTTATATATTCGTGATAATTTATTTGATCCATCTCTCCGTGCCTACGTAAAACCAAAAATTAATTTTGATTGCACTGATTACGTTCATATGATTGATTTGAACGACGATAATGAGGTGTCTGAACCGCCATTCACAAGAGGCATACCTAACGCTCGTATCTATACTTTTATTCGCAGTATTATACTGTTTTATGGACTCCAAAAATGGATACTGATGTTTTTTTCCAAACTACGAAAATATACTTTTTTTGGTATCTAAATTTTTTTAATGCACAGAAGTAGTGTAAATTTATCAGTCGTTAATACAAAATGATATAGGCTAACAGGGAATCCCTCAAGAAAACACGTTATAAAAATTCATATATATGGGGACACGACATTTTGACCAGTTTTGGTTTATTTTCTTTTTCTCAAAAATTTTTCAGAATAACAAAAATTTTTTATTTTTACCTTTCAGAAAAAAATCCAAGTACACAGTTTCGAGGCCCATTAAATTCTAGTACGATAAAGTGCAAGTTTTAAGAGGCTAATGGCTCAGTTATGCATACTTTGCACTGCATGATAGTTGTCACTTAGAAATCTGTTAAATGAGCTTTGCGTGTAAGCAGTAAGCCAACGCATATGTAAAAGTCTATTGGGTTTTGATTTCTACGTACGTACTTATGTAAAAATGGTAAAGCAGTGCAAGTATGCCAAGTATGCATAACTGAGCCCTAAGAATTCACGTTGATTTTTGATAATTTTTTTGGCGACGGTGTTATTATTTTCTTCCATGCAGTAAAAGTTTTCGAACATAGTAACTTTGTATGGAAGAAAATGTGTGACCCCGTCAGCAAAAAAATTCAAAAATCAACCGTATTTTGTGGACTGTTGCAACTTTGTTGAATTTTTCTAATTTTTTTACAAAGTTAGAAATTTTGATTTAAATGGCTATTGTTTGATCATAACATTTCGTCGGGGGGTGTACAACAGGTACACATAGTACCAGGAGTTCCTTTATTTTATTGAAAAACTGTTTCAAAAAATAACTAATAGACGTACTGTAAAAAATGCGTTTTTTTTTTTAAATGCAGATACTGCGTATAGAAATTTTTTCGCAGTAATATACAGTTTTTTGTTCGAAAAGAGATACGAGCGTTAAGTATAACGAAAGCACTTCAAGTAAGAAAGAAACTACTTAGCATACCTATCTTTGAACTCGTTAATTATGCAATTCAAATATTGTGGGAATAGTAAAAACTTAAGAGGCTAAGTACACTGAAATTTGAAGCCTAGCTTAAGGAGATACACTATAATACACAAAATATCTCCAGAACAACTCAATGAATTGATACCGAATTTTAATTTTGGTTTACTTGGAAGATCGATATTTTGATTTATAAGTTTCTTCTTTTTAGAGGGGAATTACTGGAAAAAAGTTCACTTCCAGCTTTTGCCATTTTGTCGAAAACTAATATTTTGGGAAAATGCTACCATCAAGTATATAGAAATATTACATATTTTTTATTAACCTCACCGGGAGTTTCATTTCAGATGGTCCAGTCATGTGTTCTGCAATAAATTTGTTGGTATCTCTAATGTTTATCGCTATTTTATATTTACATTAAAAATACTTTTCACCTCCTAAAATATCTACTATTTAACTAACATTGACCCGTGGTTATAGTCAAAATAAAGTCGACTCTAAAATTAAAAGCAGGTTTTTGAAATAATTTTCAATGGGATATCTATCATAAAAAGCTGCTTTTAACTTTAGAGTCGACTTTATGTTGACTATAACTACGGGCCATAGTCTTATGAATAATAAAAGGTGTTTTCAAAAAAGGCTTCTTTACTCTTGTGTGTAGCTGTGACTAACCCCTTGAGTAAAAATCCAAGAAATAAACTTTGAACTCGAATATTCAGCGTATTTATGGGAGAAAATTCTTTAAAAATATCAAAAAAATCGATTTTTTGTTATTTTACTATTTTGAAAATATAATTCCGGATTGCCACCGGGCACTAAATGACAAAAATTTTATTGGCAGAGTTTAGCATTATAAAATACCCGTATCAATCTGTTCATAAAAATAATCACTTACATATGTACTTCGTACTGGCTGCAGCTGTGTTATAGTGGTAAGCAGTGCGCGCTTCCACTCCGCAAGACCTGGGTTCAAGCTTTGGTCACAGCAACATCGCAAAAACATGTAGAAAAAGGTTTTTCTTAACGGCGGTCGCACCTCGGCAGGCAATGGCAAACCTCCGAGTGTATTTTTGCTATAAAAAAGCTTCTCATAAAATACAATCGCCGTTCGGAGTCGGCGTAAAACTGTAGGTCCCTCCCCTTGGTGTGAGAACATCTAGGCGCACGACACAAATCGGAGGAGAATCTCCGCCAAACACTGACATATGTTTAAGTGTCAATATGTTGTTATTATATGTACTTCGTTTCCACATGGCATTTTTTAAAAAGCACAAATTTTCAGTAATTTCAGGATATTTATGGATATTTCAATTAAAATTGAGTGAATACGTATTTTGAAAACACAAATAGATTTGAAAATACTTTTGAAACCACGTATTGACAAGTATTAACAATTAATCTTTTTGTTATTTAATTTTCATTATTTTTTCATAAATTTTTAAATTTCAATCATTTTAATTAGACTTCTTAGTAAGATTTTTGAGTACGCACTTTTTTAGCCCATTCAATTTCAGTATTATAAAGTGCAAGTTTGAAGTATTTAGGATTTACGGTTAAATTTTTGCAAATTTTTGTTTGGTAAAGGTGTTGCTGATTTTCTTCAAACATACATACTTTGTTTGAAATAAAATGCACAACAGCGTTAGACAAACATTGCCAAGTTGCGGTGCCGTCTTGCGCCAATTTTTGTGTTGCGCTTTGCATGTCCTTCTTGAATGAAGGATAAAGAAAAAGAATTTAAAATACAAATACAAAATACTCTTTTAAAAAAATTTTTTATAGATTTTGCAATAAGATTCAGATCTTTTATAGTGCAGAGTTCTTGAGTATAAAAATTAACTGATTTATTTTAATTTATTTAAGCGAGTTAAGTTTTCCTTACTTCCCAGAAAAATTTTAGAGAATTTGTGATTACCAAATTAGCTAACTAATGTGATTCTCAAACCACTCTTAAGTCGAGAGAACTCACTACTTTAGAATTAGATTTTTTTCACATTGCCATCTAATGTTAGAAGTTAGAGAAAACGACTAGTTCTCTAATAATGATGCTTTGCTTTTTGACGTTTTGGAATGCACCAAAACTCTTTAAGCTTATATCTGACTTTAGTTGCCTCCCTAAATGTATGCTTCTCTACTTCACTTTCTCTTTCCTCTAACCCCAGACACCTCCATTCATACTAAGTTAATTGCTGTTGGAGTCAGTTCATAAGATTTACTTAAAACAGCTCAGTTATAAGAGAAAAATTATCCCAGGATCAATTGTGTGAATCTATTGTTTTTCCAGCAGTGCGAGGTACACGTCATAAGGTTATCATAGTACCATCCTACACATGCATGCAAGCGTGTAGATTATTTACTATTTGAATTCAATCAATGTCACTGAAATAGCATTAAATTAAGCTAACTGAAATGAAATGTAGTGAAATCATGTACAAACAACTAAAACCCTTATCCACCCACATTCAGAAGGATTCGGTATAAAAAAATGTAATTGAATAAATGTCGAAGAGGATTAGGTGCAATCGTGGAGGCAAACATACATACATAAGTATGCACGTAAGTATCTATGTAAATCAAATTCTTATATGCATAGTAATGCGTCTTCATTACAACACGGAGGGAAATTCCAACAGTAAAAGCAATGACTGCACACTCTATACAAACCGTGGCAATCACATAAAAGTATGATGATTATTGATGAGTTGAAATCTTGGTTAAACTCCCAAATAAATGCCTTAATGCAATAGATGTGCGTGTCACATGGCACCAGACAGCGAAATGACGATCAGTTCATCAGTGTCACGCAAACAAATAAGCAGCAAACATTATGGAATGCACAGTTTAGTGAAGTTAATCAAATGGGCTGGAAGCTTCTACATACCCGACAAATATGAAAAGTGCAAATTTTTAAATTAAAACAAAATTCAGCAACACTTGTGTTCGTGACCTCTGTGTTTATCAAGTATTGGATAGAGGTACCCCCCTGGCCAGGTTTTCACCTCGATAGATTTTTTCATTTGAAAGCCTAACATTCACCGGAGGAGAATCGAAAATATAGATTTCTTCAAAAAATTGTGACCGACTCCTCCATTACCCTACATCTACACAGGAAAATAGTTAATAAATTTATACTTTTGTCAGAAAACATATCGCCCATAGCAGCAATAAATATCAGCACTTATACGTTGTTACATTTTCGTTTAAAGCTAAGCTAAAACAAGAAGCTCTTCTCTATTGAATCTATATCTATGAAAAGTTGTTAAGTCAATTTTTTCAATTTTTACAGGAGAGAATAAAAACCTTTAAAACTTATTTCCTTTAAGCACTTTTTTTGGAAAAATTTGGATACAATATTTTGCGCATTCCAAACTAAAATAACTCTAAACAAATCAAATTCTACAACGTTGGCGAAAATTTATTTTATTATTTGGTACTTATCGCGTTTTCTATGAATATTTTGGATCTATTAATTTTGATTATCACTGTATTGAAACAGCCAGAAATAATCCAGGTGGTTCGATCTTTTAAGAAAAGATGCATTTTTAATTTTCCTTGCTTCTGGCATCAAAATATATTTTTTTAGAATAAGTGCACTTAGCAACTCTTCACTTTAAGCTAGCGATATATCAAAAGGCTAAAACGAGTACTGAGACAATGTGAATATGAGGAGGCTCCGAAGTCGAAAACGAATAAGGAGATGAACTCGAAGACGTATACGACGACGAAGTCGAGAATGAATATGAAAAAGAATATGAATACGTAGTAATACTTTTTTATATTTGTTTACGCCACCACCCTGCATCTGAAGTGTGTTTATTAAGCAGAGGATTTCACTTGCAGATGTCGCTGTGATTTATGCGGGAACAGTTACTCGAATTCCCTTTTACCGAGTCCTGTTACCCGCCTCTGATGTGGGTTTCGCCTTCTGCGATCATCCAGCTCTCGGACACTTTTTTTTGGAAGAGAACTCCGAGCAGACTACAAGTAAGGTCCTCTACAATATTAACCCATTTTTATAAGCTTTTATTTACTTTTAGTTGACGGTTGTTTGTAATCAAATCTTGCAAGTTAAATTTGATACACTTCCTTGTGTCCGATTGAGCTGAAATTTTGCACGCATATATAACTCCGATGACAATGCAATATTACTTTGCGAGAATTTGATAAATTAATCGATAACAGAGTTATCGGTAAAAACGTGTTTGCCCTAAAATCTGTAAATTTGCCTACAATTTGCATACAATATGGGTGTCAAATGAAAGGGGAAGGCCACAGGTTTCATTTGAACTTTGCAAAATTTCGATAAATTAATCAAGAACT
>JAPVRG010272647.1:1561-11561 GCA_029783565.1 Rhagoletis cerasi
CTAAAACTATGCCACTAAAACTTGATTTTAAGCGCTGTAATAATAACAATTGTCATTGTTATTTTTATAGCCTATTGTGTACGTGGCGAAACAATTTAGTAATCGGCGTCAAAATATTAGGCGCAGAAGTTAAAACAATAGTCATGCGGTGAGTTTCGTCGTTGGCGTGGGAATAGTGCAGTAAACCCGCTGTTTGGAGACGGATGACATGATGAACAATTTATTTTTACGCTTATACCCTAAAGTTAGGCTACAGGTTTACACAGACTTGTTAATAAAAAGTATGAAGTAAGAACCCGAAGATTACACATAGAGGTCATTGGATGAAATTCCGGAATAAAAATGTATGTATGAATAAGGGGCCCCGGGCAGAAACTAAAGTAAAAGATCTAGCTTTTCACTCTTGAAAATTTAAATCTTTTTAACCATTTTTCACTTTTGAAATTCTCTGACATTTAAAACCAGGCAACTTAAATTTCTGAGGAATACATATTCGAGTTTTTGGGGCAGGGATTGTCCTTCGGTGGATGTAGCATATTTAAAGGTATACATTCATACAAAAAATATTGATAGCCATAAGATTTTTTTTTTGGGTACAGCTATATGTATAAAATGCGGCTAAACTGGAGTGAACTTTGTGCTAAAATAGCGCACGATTGGGATTAGGTGATTTACGTTAGATAACGAATGTAGAATAGATTATCTCTCAAGCCAATTATATTTTGAAGTTTGCATGAAAAACCTCTAAGAGAAATATTTTCGGGCTGTATAAAAACACACCGCCGTTTTCACCTTCACAACTTAGAATAAGCTTCTTTCTTTCTCTATCTCAAATATACCTCAATACATGATTGTCATCACAAGTGTGATAGCGCAAGTTACTGTAAATAAAAGTTGTTTTTAGGTATTGAAACTTTAAACACAAAGAGCAGGAATTGCCGCACTGCCTTTCGGAAGGTACTGCATTAGCATCGCAGCAAAGCATCAACCCGGCCTTATGGTGCTCATAGTATTTCACAAGACCCGACACATATTCCGCGTATGTCGCGGCAATAAAGAATCACGAATCCACCAAATCTTGATAGCAAAACTATGAAAGTCTGGTAATCGCGAAGCCAGAATGCACGCTTGGACATGCTCCGGGTTTGACCGAATTTCCGTCGTATAGGACTCCAGTCCACAGAGTCGTGACTTGAAAACTCGGTGCTCCGGTATGGCTATTATGTGGGGGTTCGTTTTGAACAGAGCTGGCCTCCTACTGATAAGAAGTAGCGACTTCAGAATGCCGCAAATTTATCTGAGTAACCGACACTGAACGGTAGTGCGAATCGCCTTGGTTACTCATTTGGTATTAAATATAAAGAAAATTTTGACGAAAGAGTGACTCAGACGATTTCCATACCTTAATCCGAAGGTATCTTCAGAACTTTGGTCGGTGGCTACTCATGCCAGTGCTTGGTAGCGAGAGAGAGGCATTTCACCACAACGATTCCAGCACTCTCTTCTACGGTATTGGTTACAGTGCTGGAGGCGATGAAGTTTCGGTGCCGAAACACACTCGCACTTCTTATTATAGCTATTAGCTCAGGGAAGCCTCACAAAAAGTTCTCTTGTAATAGAGGGGACGTTTTGATCATGTCTCGCCGGAGGTGAAATTTTCGTCGGGCAGCAGGCCTAATTTTGCAGTTTTGCCACAGTCAACTCTTGCACCACTTGTACCCACTTGTACTTGACAGAGGTCGTCTTGCTGAAGCCGACTTAATCCGCCGATAACATAGAGTATTCGATGATCGTCGTCCGGGAGCGACATTACCCTAGCAAGCACCACCATTCTTCGTCGAGGAGGCATTGGGGCAGGTAATAGCGAGCTTAGCCCCAGTTTAGTTCTGCAGAGGATTTTTATTTTACTGCATTCAACAAAAGACAGCCGGTTTACGAAAGTGTAACCTCCGTAGAGTTGACGACTGGACGAAAGCACTTCTACTGCCTGAGTTTCGCCGTCAGCTTCCGACTTCTTCTCTTCTTCTGGGTGAATGAAAGCGGACTCTCGTCGAAACTGGTGGGTCATTGACAGCGAGCTAATTCACGACGCACATGACTTTCGACTCCAAAGAGTAGTCGATTCTTTAGGGGTTTTAGGGATTTTGGGGGATTTTTCTGGACCTTTTAGATTTTTTTTTTCAGATTGAGATTTGA
Source organism: Rhagoletis cerasi (assembly GCA_029783565.1). Classification (NCBI taxonomy): domain Eukaryota; kingdom Metazoa; phylum Arthropoda; class Insecta; order Diptera; family Tephritidae; genus Rhagoletis; species Rhagoletis cerasi. Next base: position 3,758 of record JAPVRG010272647.1, read on the forward strand.
GATTTTCTCTGAACTTTTTTGGACTTGTTCGGAATTTTTCGAGATTTTCCAGGATTTTTTCAGAAATCTGGATTTAAGGCAAAAAGTTTGAGTTGGTTTTTTGTTAGTATTAAGAAGCTTAAGTGATCCGCAATGTTTCGGCGGTTTCAAAACTGTTCTACATTTTCTAGAAATTTTGTTGGCCTTTTTCGAAAATTTTTAGGATTTTTCGGTACTTTTCGAATTTTCAAGCTATACTTCGAGTAATTTCGGTGGTTTTCGATACTTTTAAGGGCCTTTCGAATTTTTATCGGAATTTTTTTAAAATTTTGTCGGGGTTTTTGGTAAATTTTCGGGACAATTCGGTACTTTTTCGGAATTGTTGAAGTTATAATGGAATCCGTAAGCTATACAAAATTTTTTCGAAAGATTCCGGGAATTTTCGAGACTTTTTTTGAGGCTTTGATGAGATGTTTTTCGACAATTTTCAAGCTTTAATGCAGACTTTTCGGGGCTTTTCGAGATCTTCTCGGACTTCTTCTTTCTTGAACATTTTTCGCAAATTTTCTGGATTTAACGTAATTTTCAAGCTTTACTAGATACATGTTTGAAAGAGATGCCGGATTTTCTTAGCAATTGTTATGAAAATATTCTCTGCATTTTTTTGCTTTAAAAAAATATTAGCAAATGGTATCGGCCTCTTCGTATTTATTACACCGCGCGACAGTAAATTTTACACACTAAAAAATCAATATATTCGCAAGACCATGGACCAAATATAGTAAAACTGCGTATTTTGATTTTCTCTCCGACGTCAGGATTTTCTTTAAAAGTACTTTGAAACTTCAAAATTATGATTAATTCAAAAAATTATTTAAAAAATTTAGGGGAATGTAGAGTAGCAATATGGGCATCAAATAAAAGAGCAAATTCCAAAGCATTGTAGACGAATAGGTGATAAAAATGTCCTTTTAAAATTTTATTATTGCATATCCTTGAAAAGTTTATATATATATATTTTTTTAAATTTATTTGTTAAAGACTGATATATACATCACCGCATCCTCGAATTTCGTCCTGCTAACTTTATTAGCTTACCCATAGGAAAATATTTAAGAGAGAAATTTCAACACCTATTCGTCCTTGTGAGCAAAACAGATTTAATTTTGTTTAATTCTAGAGAATTTTATCTTTCATTTGGCGCCCGTGACGTTATTCCACATTGCACTGAAATTTTCAAATAATTTTTTTAATTAATTACAATGATTGTTTCGTGTGTTTTGAATTTTTTGATTTTCGTTGCACGATGGTATCAATTATGACCAAGCACCTGTACTGGTAATTTCTAAAGCATACCTTCTAGAGATGAAAAATATATATACATTTTAATTGAGCCAAAAAAGCAGAAACTTGAAAACATTTACACATTCTGGCTAGTGCCCTATCTGTTATACTTAGTACATAGCAAGAATGGTCGGTAGGTCAAACTGACAAACTATTTTGGCGAAGAAGCTGTTACGCCCAAACATCTGCACATATGCCACGCTTAAGTGTTGACAGCTGCTTTGAAACGATGCCTTAAATAGTGAAATATATGCCTGCGTTGTTTGTATTGTCATCAGCATAATAATCATAATCACTGCCATCCGTTATCAGCATAGTAATAATAAATGTAGCTTTCTTCACATTAATCCTCTACATTGCTGTTTTGGTAACAAGATTTCTGTTGTTTCTCACTATTTCCCTAACCATCGCTGGCCGCCTTTAAGGACACCCACACAACTCACTTCCTTTGTATATTGCCTAAACTATGCAAGTTAAGAGACATTTGCACAGATGTGTCTTTTGCTATTTTAGTTGCCAGTGTCAACATCTTTTGTTGTTGCTCTTTTCACTTTCGTTACTGTATTGGTTTCATAGCTCTTCCTTTTTCACTTTTATGACCCTAGGTAAGTCTTGGACTACGTTGTAATAGGCTTTATGGACCTACATTTGTAAATATGTATAGTTTACCAAAGGCTTGCCTCTACACTTTTTGGCTTGCTCACATTTACTTTAGTGACTTGTATCTAAGTAAATATGTTTATATATTTTTAGGCGCATTCCCATTTTTTACCCTTTTCTTTTGCTGCTTCGTCAATGCCTTAACACTTTTATAGTTTCATTTTGCTCCATTCATCATGTTTTATGTGCTTGCATTTATGTCTCATAAGCATATGCGCCTAAATGTATGTACATCTGTATGTACGCCTTGCCTTCATGAACCCAAAATTCTTTCAAAGGCATGCATGCAAATCACACTTCCCTGATAACTATGCCACTCGTAAACAACACTAAAGCTTGCTCGGTGGTTATGCGTTTCTGCCTTAAGGTTGTTTACGTCTCAACTGGCTTCCTCTGAGCAATTTTAGATTTGTGTGGCTGTGTGTGTATTTGTGAGTGTTTAATGAAATTTTATGCATGCTTTGATAGCCATATTAATTGTTACTAACGACTTGGCGTGTAAATTTATCAAAACTACTGCACAAGCAAGTAAGTAAAGTGCGTCGGCAAGTTAATGGGCTGCTTTAAAAAAGGGCAAGCATTTCCTAGTTACATACATATAAGCTGACGTCATTTATTAAACAGGCTATCGGCGGGTGTGGGTTGAAACACGTGTTGAATTTTGTTAATATGACAAGTGCTGCTTGTTACAGCACAATGTGAAATAATAAGGAGCTTCCGTTTCTCAGCGTAGAATGTCACGTCAGCTAAAAAGTATAACCTACAATTAAATTGTGAGCATTTTTTGAAGAGTATCCGAGAATGAGTTAAAAATGTTGAGGGGTGTCTCTCCTACCATCTTATAGCTAATTCTGGAATGAAGGAATATTGATTTTTCGTAAAAAGTCGGCCTAATAAATTGCTAGCCTGTCCCTCATTTCTCCTTCTTATTTGGAACTACAACAGCTTATCGGTTTGGGCCGAGATCAAAAAGCTTCTTCCTACGGACTTGCGCCAGTTGTCCCTCATTTAGTTGGCATTAAATCATACATGTCTTAGAATTCATCAAAAAACTATGTAAAAATATTTTCAACTCTGTGTTTACTTTTTAATACAGTTTAAATACCATTTATTCGGAAAAATTTACCAATTTTCACCTCCTTAAATTAAAGGAAATCGTATATTTTCGCACTTTCGGGTAACCCCAGCATTTGGCTTACCATTTGTAAAAGAAATCGCCTACAAGGCACAAAAAGTTGCGTATACGCACCGTAGTACTCATAGCCATGCGTGGTAGCAATGTAGCTTTGCTATAAATTTCGCAGCACCTCAGCAACCTCTTCTAAGCCTGTCTGTTGCTTGCCTCTCATGTCTGCTGCGCTTCCGCTAGCAAGCGTAAGGCCTTTTGCCTTTACATTCGACTTCGCCGTCTGTTTACGTGCAAGTGCACTGACCCCTGTTTAACTGCCGCATTTGGCAAAAGCAACATTGCCTGCCCGCTGATTGGCTTTCCCTAGATGAGGTTCACCTTGCCACGCATTCATAATTGCTTAATTGAAATTCATTTCGCGTGTATGGGTGAACAAAAAAAAAGAACGAGCAAATCTAAGCACGGCGTTGGAATCTGGCGCGTGCTTGTGGGTAAACCTCTTTAATATGGCAGATTTGAAGAAAATTTTTCGTGCTTTTCATTGCAGATTATTAAATTAAAGGAAGAACTTTTGTGGTGAGTTCAAACCAATTTTTAAGCAAAATATTTACGCGAACAGTGAAGAAGAAAAGTATTTACAAAATAATTCAATAGTTAATGAAGCCAAAAAGCAAAAAAGAAAACAAACTTTTAGAAAGCTTTCTGGATTAAATCAACATATAAAAACATGTTTAGCCAATAGGCACCGAACAAAGTTTCAGGAATTTTGTTTTACACTGACTTTTACTAAGCTTTTTACCTTCAGAAGCTTACTAATTTTTTTTTTATTAAATTAGGTTGTTTTTAATGCCCACTTTACCAAGAAAAAACTTTTAGAAAGCTTCCGAGATTCCATTTTATTTAAATTATTTTATTATTATATCTACAATAGACCGTATCGAAAAAAGTTCGCCGTACCCCCATCATATGAAAAGGGTTTGAAAGGTATTCAAAAATTTTTTTTTCGACAATCCTAGTAGTCACCCAATTAAACTTCTTCATATCTTTGGCATTTGTAGTCGGATTTTAAAGTGTTATACACCAATGCTTTGTCTCGTCATGTGCTCCATTTTGGTACTTACCCACCAGATCTCAGTTTTTACCACCCTAACGTACTGCCCTAACGCCAGTAAATTAAGCACCGTTAAAAATCACTAATCTTTTGCGAAAGAAGTATTTCGATTAGTTCAGTAGAACCCAAAATAAAACACATCTTATTTTTAGTTGGAAAACCATACGGGAAAACCCACCTTTTTTTATGGATCATATGAGGTCAATGAATCCCCGAGTCAAAAAGATTGGCGTATCACACTTTAAAATCCGACTATGAATGTCGAAGATATGAAGAAAAATGTAATTGGGCGACTACAAGGGTTGTCCGAACATTTTTTTTAAATGCTTTTCAAAAAACTTTTGAGGGGTGTACGGCGAACTTTTTTTTGGCCTGCAAGGCGAGCCGCTCTAATGTGCACATACGAGTATGTATACTCACCGCACCAGTTTAACCCGACATCTTCACCTTCCAAAGATTCTGTTAAAAAAGCTGTGTCATAACAGAAATGTCAGGTGGGGACCGCAAATTTTCACTGTTACAACATATCAGTATTACAGGATTTGCTACCGTCACTGTCTTAACATCAACTGTCATTTCGTAACTTTACATCTTAGTTTTCATTTTACCGCATTGGATACAGACAAATTTGAGCGGATTTTTGAATATTGTGTTACCTAATATTATTATAATTATTATGTGTATATTTTTAAATGATTTTTAATACGCGATTACAACCATCTGCTTGATACCGTTTTAAAAATGATATGTTAAGGCTGCAAGTTGGCCACATGAGGAAACAGGACAGAGTTAAAACAGAAACTTGGCAAATGTTAAGACACATTTCGTATAAGATATAAATGGGCGGTTGTTTTTTTTACATACACATATTTATGTATGCACGTATTTACAGCAATAAAAAAAGTAAGTGCGCCTAGGCCACGCAGCAGAAGTGAAACTTATGTTACATTTTTCTTCTTCTTGTTTGGCGCAGTAACCGCCTAACGATTTTGGCCGAGTCTAACAAAGCACGCCAGTTGTTTATCTTCTGTGCCAACTGACGCCAATTGGAAATGTCAAGTGAAGCCAAGTCCTTCTCCACCTGGTCTTTCCAACGCAGAGGAGGCCTCCCTCTGCCTCTGTTACCACCAGCGGGCTTCGAGTCGAATACTTTCAGGGCTGGAGCGTTTGTGTCCATTCGAACGACATGACAAAGCCAGCGGAGTCGCTGTACTTTAATATGTTACATTAGTCAAGAAATTTAGACCTTACAGGCTTTCAAATGAAATTAATGTAATTTGGCAATATTCTTTAAAAATAGCCACTGTATTTATAGTTTTTATAACTAAGTGACATTTTTCCATTAATACAAATATTTAGAAAAAAACTGCATTCAAACTTCTTCAATAAAACCACAAACTAAAATGTGACCCATTTAGACCCATCGGTCATCAAGGGTTAAGATTTTTTTCTTAAATATGGGAAATCATAAGCCAATTAATAAAAAATCATGTTTTTCAAAACAATCCACTTGGCCACATAAACTGAACAAATTACCCATAGTGCGATGTAGAGAGCAAAGGTCATGATTCAATAATCAAAGGTTCGATAACTTGGCAGTTGTCTCGCTCATTCTTGATGCGTATAAATATTAATTATGCATATATGTATCTATAAAGCAAGCTCGTCTCGTTAATACGCAGAACATTTACTTTTGAAATATCTACCTAAAAATATAAAAAGAGTTTTATCTACAGGCGCAGAGTTTCATAAGTAAGATGCGTAGAGCAGAAGCAGACATGAAAGAAATTGCAAAAAACCCGCAGGACAGTATGCTGTGCAGAGCTCCATTTTTGTAGAATTTTTTGTACATATAACTACATACGCACGTGTTTAAATACTGCCCTGGCAGAACAAGAGGGTGTTCTACAGAAGATAAAAAAAATAAAAATCCTGCTCACCGCAGCGTGGCGAATCATCTAAAAAAAAATGAAAGCTGGGAAAATGCATATCTACTAAAAAGGAAGTACAACAAAACAAGAAAAGGACAATAGGGATTATAAACGAACCTCTAGTGCACAAGGCATTTAATATACGAACACACATACACACATATAAAGTATGTATGTACCTTGCAAAAATTGGACTAATCAGGGATGACTCCGGGAGCAATCGCAATGGAACATGCGACTAATACTACTTTTGATCTCTTTATATGGAATGAACTGTTCGCTTTTGTTTGAGCATGCCCTATGAAGAGAAGTGGCGTTGAGTACAACTTATAGCTCCATCCAAATTGGGAAGAACCTCTCCGAACCGCTCGAGACCAAACGACGTTTTATGTCCAACGTTGTTGAACTAAGTTAAGAAGGTTTTTTGGGGACTTTCGGAAGAACTATTGCACGCAAAGTCAATGGCCCTGTCGCGTGAACGATGTGTAGCAAAAAAGATGAAATACGAACTGTACGAGCTTTATAATGGCATGGAGATAATTAAGGGCTACAAATACAACAACTGCTCTGGCTTGAGCATATTCCTTCGACTCTATGGAAGGACCACGTGAAGAAAAACCTGTCTGCCCTTTGGGATGAACAACTGGCGGCACTTTGCAGAAGCCAGATGAAATTAACGAATTTTTTTCTCCCGGACTAAACCAACAAATGGTTTAGTGGCAAATAACAAGAAAAAAAATAGGTTGTTTACTAGACACCAACGATTCAATCTTAGCTAATCTCAGCCTTGCTGACATTCCAAAAATTGCTTAAGGAACATTAATTGAATTGTTATGTCTTTCTTCATAGTCACCATCCTCAAAAATTCCATAAATATTTACCCAATCTAAAAGGCTTCCTTTACCCAAATGTTGATACATGCAAACTTTTTTCACAAATTACCGCCACTTACGCTAATTGAAAGTAGTCGGCATACCTTGTCGTACAACAGTCGCCTTTTAAACATTTAGAAATGCAAGAGTGTGTGAGTAAACGTTGCGATGTTGCTCTCAACTGCACTTTGATATTTTTCGCTCCACTTTCAGTTTACCAACCAACACAAACTTTCCGTCACTTCACTCTACTCGAGATATCGCCGCGTCTTTGGTGCCATTTGCTTTTCGCGGAATAAGCCATGAAATGACTTGCTAATTACATTTCTTTCATTTTGTGTGTGTTTTTTTTTTTTCTTTAGCGAGTGGGTTTATAAGCACTTGCATACATACTTTCTTAGCTATTCACAATTAGGGTGGAATTTCATCGCGTGCCAGTTGATAAAAAAATAATTTAGCAAGATTCTAAAATGACTAGCAAGCGAACTAGCATTGAGTGCCTGAAGTGAAGCTAATAATTTTTTGCAGTTGAAGGGAAGTATGTAGTTGCAGCAACGACAAAGAAGTGATGATTTTTGCAGTGGAATGACGTGCTGTCTTGCTGCCGAGTTGTTATTGCACTTGAACTGTCAACCAACACTTAAAATTATCATTGAAATTGTCATCAAAGTGTCAGCTGCTCTTAAAATACAGCGAGTGCTGGTTGCAGTCCTCTCCACTAATTTTGAAGTTTTTTAGTTAAATGCAGTCATACTCTAGTCGCCGTTATTTGCACATA
>JAPVRG010272654.1:0-17532 GCA_029783565.1 Rhagoletis cerasi
GGGGGGGGTTTGAAACCCAAAACCCACCACTTGGGTGCGCTAATGGTCCTAGCAATTTGATTAGTGCTACCTGGATGGTGGGTTTTCATAAAACCCTGGCTAGTGTCCATCCAAAATACCATCCAGGGCCTTATCAGACCTATTTAGTTGGTAGGTATCATTCGGAGCCTTGACATCTTGTGGTTACCAAAGTTCCAAACAACTCTTGCCAGTAATATTTCTTTGCAGCTCTAATCCTCCGTTAAAGCTGGTTCTGTTTTTGTTTCAATCCTCTTGAGAGCCAATTCTTAAATCGCTACAATCGTACAAAATGGAAGTAGCTCCAAGAGCTATCAAGAATCAGAAGTGCCTTAAATAAACCAGGTTCGCAATACATCACCTGCATAACCGTCCGCAGAGGCCTTCGGACAACTGCTACACAGACGATATGGTTAAGAAGGGAAACGAATTTAGCTTAGTGAATTCTATCAATGGGGCGAATAGCAGATGGTACTCCGAGCCCAGACTTCATATAACAAGATAAATCTTTGTAGCGACCAGTGTAAAAAATGTAAATTGACATTAATACAGCATCGAGTGTCACCAGTGCAGAAAAGTATCGGCTGCAATATCTAACCTTCCGGCATGAGTCTAAATTTAACCTACGTATGCACCGGTAATTGTTAGACATACGCACTAAGAAAGCGTTTCATCATAGCGATTGCTAAGAAGCTGCAAGAGATAAAAAAGATACCAATACCAACCGTCGTTACCTCTAAGTTACGATTTAAATGTCAATACGAGTATTATTTATTGTGCGACTGAGAGATGAAATCCACGAAAATCTTCACTTCATTTTTTTTTTAACCAAAATTTACGCTTTTCGAAACATTACAAGTATGTAGAAGTTACATACCACATGCATACATACGTACAAACACAATTTGTTCAACTAAAATTTCAGTTATCAGATCAAATGATCAGTGATCTTCACTCAAATCTTGAATAGTTGGCCATCACGATCACTTGTTAAAATCAAATCCAAACATCAAAACACAACAGAGAACAAAAAAAAAGTTGATGAATCTGTGTCCACGCGAGAATTTTCCAAGAAAAACGTTAAAAATCCTTTCGTCCACACGCACAGCAGCAGTGAGTTCAATCACCCTGAAGATATTTGTAGTACGCAGGTCGAGAGTCGGAAAATGCTATAGCAACTCAGCTGCATCTGTATGTATGTACGTATGTGGTACTGGATGCTTTCGAGTAAGAAAAGAGGAGAAACCACAAACGTAAAACCCCAAAATAAAGTGTGACGATGCTCAGTATTGCTGGAGTTGTTGCTTTGTAAATTGTAGAACAGAAAAAAGAACGAGTTTTTCCATACCCGCACGGTTTTATGATAATTTTCTCAACGTATTTTTTCATTATCACTCTGTGCCCTTACGCAGGCACATAGAGAATAGGAAAATCAAATATTTTTGAAATAGACGAGCAGAAGAGGCCAAGAAAAAACTATTTTGTTGAGCAAACAAAGCAGTTCATTAGCGCACTGGCTGCGAGGGAGCAATGCGTTAGCGAGTGAGAATGTGTGATTGTGTGAGTGAGGGAAAGAACTGCTTCAAGAATTCTGCGTCATGATCACTTGCGGATCGCAAGCGCGAGGAGGGGGAGAATTTACTAACATACATATATACATACCACGGACGCACACATTCAGGCATTGCTTACGATGCAGCAGTCTTCAGCTCCAATATGCGTGCGCATAATCGGTTTATGCATTTCTACTTGCAGCCCCATTGTTTATTCAACGTTTCCTGCTATTTTGAAATAAACCAACAACAACCAAGGAAAGAAAAAAATACACGCCGTGTCAAAATTATAGACGCAAGTTTTAACCATTTATTCTTTTGTTATTTGATTTTGATAATTTATTTTAGCAAAAACCGTATAAATCCAAGTTTCAAACTTTGTGCAGAATTTAAAAATTCAACAAACTTAAAAATTTCAAGCTTCTTAATTAGATTCCTTAGAAAGATTTTGAGTATGTAGTAGACCGTATCGAAAGAAGTGTTTTTGAAAAGCATTTAAAAAGAAATTTTTTTTAGACAACCCTAGTCGTCGCCCAATTACCTTTTCTTCATATCTCATATCTACCCAACAGATCTCAGTTGCTACCACCCTAACGTACCGCCCTAATGACAGTAAATTAAAGACCGTCAAAAAACAATTGCAAAAGAAGTATTTCGATTAGTTCAGTAGAACCCGAAATAAAAAACATTTTATTTTTAGTTGGAATACGGAAGAACCCAACTTTTTTTCGAGACAAAAAAATAGGTGTATCACACTTTAAAATCCGACTATATGTAAATGCCGAAGATATGAAGAAAAATGTAATTGGGCGACTGCTAGGGTTGTCCAAAAAAAATTTGTTTAATGCTTTTCAAAAACACTTCATATGAGGGAGTGTACGGCGAACTTTTTTTTTGCCTGTAAGCCGAGATGTTCTAGTATGTAGTGTTATTGATCATTCAGTTTTAATATAAAAAAGTGCAAGTTTGAAGTAGCCAGGACTTACCGTGGCTTTTTGACAATTTTGTTTTGTTGAAGGTGTTGCTGATTTTATTCCATATAAAAATTTCGTTATGTTGATTTTCTAGAGAATAACCTATATTTTTATAAAAAATATATCAAATTAAATACAAAAAAAATTAATTGCTCAAACTTGTCAATATGTATCGCGTTTATAATTGTGACACGGGGTGTAATTTTAAAGAAAAACGTTTATTTTTGGTCGTATTCTAGTTTTTAACATATTACTACACAAATATTTAATGTCGCCTCTATTTATTATTTTCTGGATTTCTACCCCACTGATATGCATGTTGCCGTGTCTTTCGTTTTCTTTAGTACACGTGGATTGGAAATAGCTGCGTATGCCTACGTGAAATACAGAAGCATCTTAATATTTAATACAAACATGCAAGACGCGTGATTACCAGGAAGGATCAGAAAATACCTACATACGTACATATATATGTATCTGTATGTAAAGCGAGCCTGTGTTTGCTTAATGTGCTCAGCCTATATTTTTTTACAACAGTCATCGCATGTGGTACACTCCTCTTGCGTCGTGATAGACCAAAGAGTGCATTAAACTCCTCAAAATTTCTGTTAATTCATTCTGCTATCTATGCATGTATGTATTTATATTTTTGATTGATTGCGGTAAAAAAAATATTGTTTGCAGTTTGTTTGGTTGCTTTCTCATAAAGTCAAGTGTCGTCACACATTTGAGGCATATTCCAGTAGCTTGTGTAAACAATAAATAATTTCTTTTAAAAACAGATAATATTTGATTTAATTCTCAGGAAGAACAGGTAAACCAAATGTCAGTATGTCAATAATTCATCAAAACTTGGTGCGACTAGAATTATGATCAACAGTTTATTAAGATTTGCTTCAGAGTTAGTTTTCTAAGAAATTTGTGGCGTTGTAGCACACTCGGCTAACAGACTAAAGAATTGCCACTTGACACATTCGGCTGGAGTTTTAGATAAATCTGGTTAGCACTTGCAACCAAAAATAGATGGGAAAAAATTTGCAGAAACTCAAATAAGAGGCATTGGTATTTTCTATCCCAGTCAGTATTGCCAGAAGGTTGAAAATAAAAAAGTGAGCCTAAAATAAAAGCCAGAAAAAGCTATTAACTACTAAAAAAAAGTTAGAAAAAGACCTACATTTTAAAGATTTGTTTATGATCTGCTAGGTATATTTTACACAAGTATGTTACAAACATATCTATATGTAATACTTCTTGTACTCTTATTACTAGTACAATATGATTGTAATGTGTTTTTAATTCGAAATCAAATAAAGACGGACTATGATAATTTTTGTGATTATAGAAGTATACGCCTATATTTGTGAACTACTACATAGAATGAAGGCCGCTTTGGCTGAGTAGTTAGAGAAGCGCACCACCACTCCGTAGGAACTGGGTTCCATCTCTCGTCCGATCATAATCTAAATTAGACAAATTTTTTTCTAACAGCAGTCGCTCCTTGGTAAACTTCCGAGCGTATTCCTGCCTTGAAATAGCTTCTCATAAAACCATTTGCCGCTCGGAGGCGGCGTACTATTTTAGGTCTCCTAATGTGTGTTATAACATGAGGACGCACACCACAAATTGGAGGGGAAGCTCGGCCAAACACTTAACAAAAGTGTAACAGCCAAAATATAACTATTATTTTTACATAGAATGAGGTGCCAAATCATAACAGGGACGGTTCAGCGAATTAACGAATAAATATGTGACGGTCTCCTTTCCCTAACCGCTAAAATAACGTTAGCTTCAAATTTCAGTTTTGATGCATTTCACTTAGGGCACTCGGAAGCATTTCAGCTTCAAAAATCAAGTTTTAAAAAAAAAATTTGCTTACCATATTTTAGCTGTTAGAGCTAGATATGTCGACTTTCTCCGAGCTTTTTGTTTTTTGGAAAACTGAAAAATGGGAAATGAGGAGAGGTCTTTATTATGTTATATGTTTTTCATATGCAGCGTTTTACACCATTTTTTCTCATTCCTCCTCTTGTTTATCTGTAACCGCCTAGTCGATTTTGGCCGAATCCAATAAATTACGCTAGTCGTTTCTATTCACTGACGCCAATTGGAAATGCCAACTGATGCCAAGTCCTTCTCTACCTGCTCCATTGCCACCACCACAATTTATTAATCCGCTCCTAAATTTTTAAAAATAGATTTGTCATTCTGGGTACATGCTCTTATCGTATCTCTCCTACTTTTTTCCATATATCGACACTCTGATTTTGGGAAATGTACTTTGAATGTGCGATTCTGCGAAAGGTTTATGGGCCTTTGCGCGTTGGCAATGGCGAGTACCGCAGACGATTTAACGATGAGCTTTAAGAGAAATGACTGGCGTGCTGTTTTGGATTCGGCCAAAATCGCTTAGGCGGTTACAGCGCGAATAAAGAGAGAGAAAGACTTTGAATGTGCTATTAATAGTACATAAGTATATGATTACAAACAATTTAATTGTATTTGTTACTTATTGAATTTTTCACATAGTACATATATGTATCTGGAGAATTTTTGTATACATCAGATGTATTTTTTACTTTTAAGATATTAGTAGTAATTTCAAAATCATGACATTTTTCCAATATCTTTACAATTTTCATTGCGCAAAAAATCCGCTCAACCCGAGTGTTACTGAATGGAGTAACAAGAAAACTACAAACTATGAATGAATTTCATTCATTGAATTTTTGAATTCTTTCACTTTCATCCAGAACCCAATTGTTGTACTAAGATTGGTCCATTTGTATGTTAAAAGTTTTCGCCTTTGGTTTTCAATCATCGTTACCTCATTTACCTCAAATAATTAGTTTTTTGATTCAATATTCATGGATTAATCCAATTCATCCAATTGATATAAAATATGTATAAATAATTATGTACATACATGTGTATATTAAAAAATGCTCTTTCAAAAATCAAAAAAAGCTAAAAAAAAAGCTTGGAAGCTAGACCCGAAATTTCGAGGCCAGGAAATAAAAGGCTAGATCTAGTCTCAAAAACTAAACTGGCAACACTGATCCCAGCTGGCATCTGGTTAATATAATCTGGCTCAATTCCCAATTAAACACGAGTTTTCCTAATGATTACCAAGTGCCGGACCAGCTAGACCTTCAACTAATAACGCCGTCAGAATGGATACTTGTACGTCAATGCCGGAACAGTATGCTGAACTGATTCTCGATAAAACTTTCTAGACAACAGCACTATGTGATCGATCAAGCAAACTCTTCACAGCTACAGAGTGGCGTTGTTTGGAAATTATTTTATTAAGCTGGACTCATTCATGTTCATGATAAAAACATTCTAGACAACACCGCTCTGTGATACTTTTTTGTTTAAAAATTTCAAATCGCTAACATGGAAAAATCAAAAATGACTCGGTTTGAAAAAATCATATTACCTGTTTTTAAGTATAGTTGTTGTGGAAGTGTTTGAGGAATAGATTATACAAGCCTCGCAGATAGCTGGTCATAGATACTAGTTCGCTTGGAAAATCTTTGACCGTCTTAGCAACCGTGAAACCTTATGTTAACTGATAATGAAAACGTAGTATCTTCTGATCTATTAGTTGCAATCCCGTACGAGTCCGAACTTACCAGAAATAGTCAGAAGTAATTTCCGTACACACGTTTATAATAGCTTCAGTACTCCGGACTAATTCTGACTGTTGCTGGTAAGTTCTGACACGTACGGGATCGCAACTATTACGTTTTCTGTAGTCATAAAAACTACAAGCTCTCTGCATAACTTTTTAACATTATGGCTTTTAACCACAAAATAAAAATTGTTTTTAAATAACCACCCAACTTCATGGGCGGTCCCTTTTCCTATTCGGCTGCCACATCAAAAAATAAAATTATCTATCTACGTACTTCAAAGCATTTACGACAAGAAAAAGTAATTAAAATTTTCATTATAGCAATTTCAACTTCAATCCTTTGGAAAAAATCATAAAATACTATATCAGTACAACTTTATGATTTACCAGGAAAATCAACGCTTAAGTGCAAGGTAGAAACGAAAAAAAAATTAAAAATGCTGAAGCCGAAGCGTACAAAATAGTTAGTTTGTGGCAAATGCATTACCTGCTATCGTTAATCCTAATCAAAATGCGTGTGAAAAGTGAAAATATGTAAAAAGCGATGCTGCAGGCGGCGTTAAAAGGAAGAAGAGACTCAAGTTCAAAGCGTAAACGAGCAATAAAAATTAAGAAGAGAATATAAAAGTACTGCGCCTGCGCAGCACAGTAGCCAACGATCTACCGCAACATAAAACTAAGTATGTATGTACATATGTTTTGCTGTTTTCGGCGATCCTTTGTTGCTACAAAACAGTTGCACTATTTCCTATTTCAAAGTGCGAACAATTGTAACCAGCTTAGTTTAAAGGTAATTTTCTGCGGAAAAGACAAAGGGACTGATGTGCCTAAAAGGGGAAAGCAATAAAAAGTCAAATTTATTTGTGGCAAAATAGTGGCAGGAAAAAGAACGAGTAAAAAACTAGATAAGATCTAAGGAAAACAATAAAAGCAGAAAACAAAAACTTGAAGATGACAAAAATTAAATAGGTTAAAGAAGATGAAGAGTGTTGCTTTGAAATGCGCGCTGAATAATGAACTCTACAAAAAATCGCAAGGCAATCTGTTCTTCTAACACACATTCCTTTGTTACAGAACAAGTCGCTTTGCTGGCTTCCAATTTCAAATGCTTCAATCATCGAGCGTAAAATGTGTAGATCTTTCCTCTTCTTTTACACCACACACCTTGCCTCTCTCGCTCCTTACGATTACATGCGCTTTGGAGTCAAATTACATTTGAAGCTGGACGGATTAAAATGCCTACAGTTTTTGTTATTACTCCTTTCTCTAACAAACCCTTTTACGAGTACGAGTACGAGTATTTTACTCACGCCGATATTGTTGTAAACTTTTCAACATTACTTCATTTTAGTAGGTTTTTTGTTTCGCGTGCATTCTATTCTTTCGTTAGTGTATCAAATGTCCATTTTAATTATACGCATCAATTGTCAGCTTCTTTACTTCTCTGAAGCAAGATTGAGTATGTAGGTACATATGTACGTTGAAAGATTGTAAATAGTTGTTGTTGTAGTTTTCATGAATTCGTTACATTATCAAAGGTTACGTGAGTGCCTTTTTCCTAAAGAAATGTCAATCAATTCAATGGAGGATCTGGCTGCCAGAAAAACGTTGACGATAATTTGGATTTGTTTGAAAATTCTGTAAAAGTTTCTATTAGACTCCAAATCTTCTAGCAAAGCGTTAAACACAATTATACTTCTACGTTTAGTCTAAAACTTATGTATGAACATTTTGGCTCACGGTAGCTGAGTAATAAACCTTAGGTTATATCCAAATATGTAAAAAGCTTCCTTGAAGTTGCGAATCAGATTAATTGCCCTGATATCATCGATTCTTCAAGGCGTCTCACAAGGAAAAAAATTGGCGAATTGACTTTTCATACAACATAAGGGCGTGTTTTCGATCCACAAAACAATAATTTTTTAGCATCCCATTGAGAAACTATTATGAAACTGATGAAGGAGGACAGAGAAAATCCTCTACCGTTGCTTTTGTTTTTCGAGAACTGCAGCTGCGGCTGGAAAAGATGAGTTCCAATCTATTTCGATATGTATAATTCCGGGTAGAGGAGTATCATGAATCCTCCAAATTCAGACGTGCGCTTGAGAGGAGTCTTGGTTTTTGAGATATTTGAGTCGCCAAACTGAACGTTGTCCCGATTTCGGAAGGGGAGATGACGGTACCGACTTGTGGCATTTATTGGATCAGCATTTTCTTGCCCCGATGAATAAGATCCTGGTGATGTGGTTTCATTGGCTGGTTTTCATCCGTAAGGTGCGTTGTGCGAGAATATTTCCGCGAGGATTGGAGTATCGTCAGGGTGGCGTTTTGTATCAAAGCACTCTCATCTCTCCCGAAGCTTTTAGGATAAACAATCTCTCTTCGGTTTTTCCTAAAACTCTGTGGAAGCTGATTGGTCGCCATATAAAGAAAAGAGGTCGCTGTGATTGCTTATCAGGATTCATACTTGCGTGCATCAAGGGTAGAACAGCCAAGACCGCCCTTAACATGATTGTGAAGTCAATAGATGTAACTGAAGCCTTCATACAAAAAGACTTCACTGTGGGTTAGACTGGGTCGAAAAAAAAAGTTGCTAATGTCCGCCCCTAAATTTAAAGATTATGTTGAGAGGGTTTCGGAAACAATTTTTTTTTTTTTGATCCTTCGAAATACAGCCGAAAAGGTTTTTTCATTGTAACTTGGTTATTTGACGTCCGATTTTTAAAATTGATATGTCATTATTTTGGCCTTGAGAAGCTTCACTTTTCTTTCTAATGTCCTTTTAAGCTATGAAGTCGTTTTCACATGATTAGGTCAGCTAACAAAGCAGAGAAGAAGGGAGCTAATAAAGGAAAATTTTTAAAAAATATACAGTTAGCTTAGTACTCGGTAGCTCGGTGTTCGGTAATTTTTTCCCAAGTATTTTGATGGTGTAAAATAAAATACATAAACAAAATACATGGGAAAAAATTACCGAACACCGAGTTACCGAGTACCAAGCTAACTGTGAAGACCCCTAGTGTATTACGAATTTTTCTAATTTTTTTACCAAAAAAATCCAAAAACTACATATTTTATGAATTCATGCATAATATTAATTTTTAATAACTTTTCAAATCCATTTTTAGCTATGAATGGCTCAAAGTGCTTTGATTGATAACTGACGAGCTGTCAACCACGAAGAAGAGCACAGCACAAATAAAGTGTTGAATTTCACAAAAAATACGGATTTTTACATATACAGGGTGTCCAAGAAGTGCCACGACAAATTTAAGGAGAAGGTAGGTAAAAGTGCCACCGTTTTTTTTTTGAAATATTGATATTATTTTAAATTAAAGAAAATCGGGCCTTTTCATGTTTTTCTTTAACTTAATGTACAAACAAGGCTATACTTAGTAATTTTTTTTTTACATGCTGTTAAAAGGCCTGTAAAGAAAGGCCCAATTTTTTGGTATTCACCCCCACCTAACTTCTCTTCAAGTTGGGCGTGTTACTTCTTAGACACCCTGTACATGTATTCTATGATTTAAAAGTAAAATTTTTGTAATAAAAAATAAAACCGAATTTTTCAATTTATATACAGTAAAAAGGCGGCCGAAAACTAGTTTCCATCATAAAACTGACATTTTCACACAAACGCCCTTCGCACTTTTACATTGGAAAATTTTTTCATACCACCAAATTTATAAAAAAAAAACAACCATGAGCGGTATAAAAAATAGCAAATTCAATACGCAACCAACTCAAATTTATGCAAATCAAGTTCACTTTCAAAGCAAAGCATTCAAATATTTCCCCTGCCATTGCAGTGTTGCATTTGCAATTTGAGATACTTTAGTGACATAATTCCTGACAGCGTGACGAATTTTGATTGATAGCAGTTCAGCGAAAAAATCACGCCGCATTACAACACATCATGGCATAACATGATGAAAAAAAACTCACAAGGGATATCTAAGCACTCTTTTTCTTGTAAGTAAGTACGTATATATGTAGGTAAGTGCCATCATATTCTGATGATTGCATATCTGCATACATAAGTTTGTAGTCATGCATGGCGAATTTTTACAGCAGCAACCGGTGACAGTCAATCTCAGCTTTTCGCCCGGTTTCTCACTCGCTTGCCTTAGTTGATTGAATACATGTAAAGCTGTCAAATTTTTAGGATTGATTGCGTGTAAATGTAAGTAAGTAGTAGTCTATGTAATAATGTAGTTGATAAGCGGCATGTGTAGCTTTTTTATTGTATTCAACTTGAATGGGTTGTTTTAAGCGAAATATGAAGCCATCTTTTCTCAGACCTTAAGCAGCTGTGTGTGAATGCATGTCCCATTTGCGCATAATTTAGTGCACGTTTAGGTAGGTTTGGTTGTAAATATTTGAGACGATATGTCGTTTTCTTTTTCAACAGACAATTTTTAATTACCCTAAATTAAAAGAAAATCCCCGCCAGGTGTGACCACACCGGTAGCTTGTTAAGTTTAAGAAACGGTTACGATTACAAGCCTCATGGCTAGGTTAGGTTAGGGCTAAATAAGTGGCAATATGTATGAGAAAATTGTCTCACAACTTTTGAGCAGAGACATAACTATTATAAGAGAAAAGAATAAAAATCGACCAATAATTATTATAGGTGAGATAAAAATTTTTCGAGTCATCTATAATTATTATTCAATGACTTATATTATAAAAGTTCTTTCATAATAATTATCAGTGAGATAAATATTTTTAAGTCTACAAAGACTTTTATTTTGAGACTTATATTATAAAAGTCTTTTCATAATAATTATGTGTGAGATAAATTTTTTAAGTCATCAAAGACTTTTATTTTGAGACTATATATTAAAAAAGTCTCTTCATGAAACTTATAAGTACGAAAATATTTTTTAAGTCTTAAGTTCGGGGTAGTTGGGAACCAGGTCAGGACTAGTTGGGGACCAGTTCGGGACTAGATCGAGACTTTTCCAACCTAGTTCTGGACTAGTTGGGAAGTAGTTTGGGCCCGGTTGGTGACAAGTTTGGATCAAGTTCTGGAATAGTTGGGGACCAGTCCGGGACTAGTTTAGGAGCACTTCGGGACTATTTCGGGGCTAGTTCAGGACCAGTTTGGGACTATTCACTGACTTTGGCTGTCTTTTGAAACGGAAACTAACAAATCAAAAACAAATGAAATCGTTAATGAAATTTATGTTACTAAGAAAGAATTTTGCTGTTGCCTCTTCGCATATCATTCAAAGCACTTAATTCTTATTGCCATTATTATGAAAAGACTTTTATGATATAAGTCTGAAAATAAAATTTTTTGAAGACTTAAAAATATTTATCTCAATGGTAATTATTATGAAAAGACTTTTATAATATAAGTATCAAAATAAAAGGCTTTGATGACTTAAAAAATTTATCTCACACATAATTATTATGAAAAGACTTTTATGATACTCGTATAAGTCTGAAAATAAAATTTATCGATGACTTAAAAAATTTATCTCACACATAATTATTATCAAAAGACTTTTATAATTCTTACGAAAATTTGGATGACTTTTTTAAAACTCCACCATGAAATAATTATTATTCTGGGTCTCTAAAAAAAATGAAACCCAAAAATTATTGTCTTTTCTGATCACAAAATAAAACTTACAAAATAATCATTACTTCACAGCGAAAAAATAACACTCGAAATATGAGATTTATTTTTGATCAAAAAAATACAACTCGATGTATGATTATACATATGTATATTCTGAGCGATTGATAAAAATCAAAATGTTATTATTGATTATAATTTTTATAGACATCGCTCAAAAATTTTTAAATCAGAAGAGATTAATATAGGACATGAAAAACACGCACATAAAGGGTGTCCCAGAAGTAACCTGCCAAACTTCACCGTTTTTGAAATATTGAAATTTTTTTTCATTCAAAAAAATCGGCCTTTTCACGTATTTTTTTAACTGCATGTAAAAAAATTTAAATATTTTAAAATATTTTTTAATTTTTTCAATTTTTTTTTTTAATTTTTTTTTAATTTTTATTTTTTTTTATTTACATGCTGTGAAAATACATTAAAAGCTCCGATTTTTTTAAATTCAAAAAAATTTTAAAATTTCCACATCGGTGACACTTGAAAAATGTTTTCTCCTCAAGTTTGGCAGGTTACTTCTGGGACACCTGAATACATACATACATACATATATATACGTATGCTCGAAACTGTTCTACAATATTTGGAAGCCTTTGATTTTTTTCATTGAAAATTTGAAAAAAATCATTATTTATGGTCCCTGGTATAAAAGTTATTAAAAAAAAAATGAGTTTAAATTTCTGGTGAAAATTGGCTTACAAACAATTTTGGAGGTGTCACTATCTCTACGCACACTACTGTATGTGCAAACAAACATATCAACATGCAGAAGTACATTAAATGACGCAAATTATTTGTGAGTCACAAGATTGAGCTGCAAAGACGAAGGAATAACGACCTCCTCCACGAGGTGGCAAGCACCGGCAGCGGCAATAACAACAAAAATAAAGAGTGATGGCTGAAAAACAGGCAAAAGGGGTTGGGAGGATAGGAATAAGGGCACCAGGAAGCCAGCCAGCACCAGCTGACAAGTACATACATACATATGTACATACGTACATTGAATTTACATACGAACAGCCAGTCGGTGGCACCTACTATCTAAACATGATAGAAACAATAGTTACACGACATTTTGATCAGTTTTGACTATTTTTCTGTTGTTTATTTAATGTTCATTCATTTTCTATAAAAGTCTAGACAAACACCATAACTATGTACATATATGTATGTAAGTCCAGATTTCAAACTTTGTACAAAAATTAGATCCATTCGACAAATTTTCAGCAAAATTTCATACTTTTTACTCAGAATTTTAAGAACAATTTTAAGTATACAGTTTTATAGCCAATTGAATTCTAGTACAATAAAGAGCAAATTTGAAATGGCTAAGAACTAGCGTTGACAAAATTTCGCTCATGCTCGATATGGAAGAAAATGCGTAGAACCCACCAACTTCAAACTGATTACTTAAAATTTTTCAAAAAATTCTGAATAAAAAGTTTCAAATTTTGGTGAAAGTTTGTTGAAGTTTTCTAATTTTTGTACAAAGTTGAGCTGGAAAATTAATGTACACTAAACACACATATGAGAAAATATTCAAAACTAGTCAAAATGTTGTGTACCCATTATTTCAATCATGGGTGTATGTAGTGACAAACAATTGAATGAAGGCGCACAAAAAGTAATAAACCATTAACTGAGTATGAGCACAAAAGAAACTTGGAAAAAAAATAAACCCACAAAAACGCGAAGCTCAAAAAACCCAACAAGAAGTACACAAGTAACGACCGGCATACATAGCCCGACCGGCAAGTCGAACGAAATTTTGCAAATTATAAGCAATAAAAAATAGACTATTCCATAGGTTGGCAACGCGTAGAGTAATGGCAATTACAACAATTACGCTAACACCCACTAGCGTTCGATAGCCGATCGCCAAGCCGCCAACGATCGTTAATTTGAATTGGTGCGAACGCTGGCAGCGAGTTACTATGTATGTACATATTTACATACATACGTACGTGTGAAAAGTAGCAATAGCCTTGTTGAGCGAGGGAATGTGGAGGTGGCCAAGACGTACATATGTATGTATGTACATGAACATTACGGAAGGCGAAAGTGTTGGGGAGTAGGAGCTTTCAAACATATGTATTTATGTATGTACTAGGGATGTCAATTTTTTTGATTTTCGCGAAAAAATTGCAACAATATTGTTTGAGGAGCTCCCCTAACATAAAATAAATGATAAATAAATTGGTTTTAAATATCTTTTTTTATTTTAAGTGAAAATTATTTCATTAGTGACAAAACAAAAGACAATAGTAAAATTTATATAAAGATTAACAATGCAACTTTTTACAACAGCGGCATACATTCGCTACCTAAAGGACTTAGCACCTTTTCACCTTTAGGTATCGATATACTGGTGGCAGAAATAATAGAAAGGCCTTATTTTGATCGGTCTTTTATTTATTTACTGTTTAAATTTTTTTTATAAAAGTCTAGAAAATTGTATAACAATCACCACATAAATCCACGTTTCAAACTTTTTACAAAAATTATGAAAATTCAACAAATTTTACCAATTTGCTCAACAATTTTAAGTATGCAGTTTCATAGCCCAGTAAATTGTAGTAGCGTAAAGTGCAAGTTTCAAGTGCCTACAAAATACCGTTGATTTTTGAGAATATTTTTTGCCTTCGATGCCAGGCATTTTCTTTTATACAAAGTATGCTCGACAATTTATTTTATATGGAAGAAAATGCCTAGCAGCATCAGCAAAAAAAATTATTAAATATAGACGAATTGATAACCTCCTCCTTTTCTTGAAGTCGGTTAAAAAATATATAGACAATACCGGTTATTTCTGTCACCCGTGTATGTATGTATTGCTTTTTATTTAAAAAGAAAACAAAAACAAAAACGGTCAAATATATCCATATTTGTTGAAAAGTTAAAACATATGGGCGTTTCCACCGGAATGTCAACCACGAAGAAAAAAACAAAAGTCATATATCTAACGTATTTATGGGCCAATTTGACTGCTTTTTGCATATATGTATGTAATACTTCTTTATTGGCAGTAGCCTATATGCACAATGTGTTTGAATTCCGAAATCAAAGGGAGATAGTTTTGTTCAAATGTGAGTTCTGCGCACGCGCAGGTTTTGTAAGTAGCGTTTCAAATAAATTTGGAAAAAATCATTTCACACTGGGGGCTTATTTTCCCCTTTTTATAAAAATTTAATTATAGTTATAAAATCACACTTTAATGGAATTGAGTTTCACTTTGTAACGATCTAGAATAAAAGGACAAATGAATAGAATAAAAAATTCGATAAATCGATTATTTTATTTTTACATGTTTAATCCCAAAAAAAAAATGCTAATAATTTAACTTAGTGAATTTTTTTTCTGACGGACTCTTTTTCGTCTACTGTCCCAAAAAACAAACGAATTTCCAAGTAAAAACTTATAATTTGTTTACAGAGTTGTGTCCGGTGATTATTTAGTAAATCATTGTTAAATAAAGTGTCTATAGTTAAGTGATCGTCCATCGTTTTGTTTGAAAAAGCACTTCTTGTATTTTGAAAAATTGTATTCACTAAAATAACTTTCAAATAGATATTACACACGTCTTTAGATGGTGCGAGAAACGGTCCATTATTTTTGTGAGCTGAGAGTGAAAGCATTTCTTTACCTATCAATTGATCTCGACATGTGGGACATTTTATTTTCTTTTGCTCCTTCCAAGCAACGTGGAAAACTGTGGTTTAATGTGAAATTCCAATAAGCAATTTAGAAAAAAACACACATTCACTTTTAATAAAAATGTACTTACGAATGTAAGACTATATTATTAAATTTTTCTCTTTTTTCCACATAAAAAATATCGATGCGACATTTTTACAATTTAATTTGTGCACATTAAAAATTAATTTCGTTTTTCAAGCTAAAAATTTAACCTCCGCCACTGACATTTGTTTTGAGTTTATGTGTCTTTTTTGAAACATGCTCGCTCGGTTTTCTTTTTCTTTTCGCTATATATCCGTACTGTAATGTTTTCGGATTGCACTTGCAGGTACTAGCAATATAGAAGTATTATATATATGGCTTTTTGTAATATATGCTGGCTATGTAAGCAGAAACATTTTTGCTAAAAATGGTCTTGCTAGGTGGCGCCAGTGTCAAGAAATTTTAAAAACCCGTATTTATGGTCCGATTTGGCTTTATTTTGGTATGTGTAGTTGAAACATCGTAAGTCATAGATTTCCAAAAATTGACCTACTAGGTGGCGCTGAAGTCAAAATAAAAAGTATATTCTACATAAAATTCATGTATTTTTTGCGTTAAAAATTCGTTAAAAGCAGTATTAAGAAAAATATAATGATGGAAAAAATGTCGCGTACGTTACATTTTGTTTTTTGAATATAAAACTAACCAGCGATAATTTCTTTTTAGATATGAAAGGATTGTATAGGTATACTATGTAGCTTAGTTTAGGAATTTTTAAAGAAAAGAAAAACTCCCATGATTTTCAGACTTTCACATATATGTATGTATATGTGCCTTGAAACCACTTCTTTTTTTTGTCGCGTACGTTATCACCTTTTTTTGAACGGACATTTTCTACACCAAAGTTTCGAGGCTGCCCATTTTTTCCTCAAACATAGTACCCTTTGATTGCAACATAACCGTAATCTTGTTTTTCAGTAACTTCTATTTCTGTGAGATTTATTTTGCTCCATAGGCGTACGAATGTCGCGTACGGTTGAATGGAAACACCCATATGTGTGGTCAACTAATACAATTTGTAGTTAGTTGATAACAAATCCCAAGTTAACTTCATAAATAACCACAAATATTTAGTCTTAATTAGTCTTATTATACTCCATTTCATATGATTCGTGAGAAATTACAAAACCCGAAATTCCCGGAATTACTTGCCAACAATGGACTTAAAAAATACCGGCATCCCGGGATCCTGAAATTGACATCCCTAGTATGTATGTGCCTTCATACAGTCATATATGCATGCAAATACAACGCAAAATGTGCACACATGGCGATAAGACTTGAGAACATTCCTAACAGCAACAACAATAATATCAAAAACGTCACACTCGCGTCAGTTTTATGGTAGGCTAGAGCACTGAAGCTTTGGAAGCAAATGAATCACGTCTGCATTAGCATACACATATTTATGTTTGTATCTATGGATAGCTGACTTTGGCTGCTGATTTATACATTCAAAAATTTAAATTCAAACGCTTATCAACGGACATCTGGTAAGTGTGTAGCGATATTCCGCTATTTGCTCTTTTCCACACGAGCCTGCGGCATACCGCGGGTGCCCACAACAAGGGAAGCCAACTCGCGGGGAATTCCCAGAATTTAAGTTTAGGTGGGGAATCGGGGAATGGACAGTTTTTTGTGGGGAATTTGGTATTGAGTCGCCTTTCAGACGGGTCAAGTCTTGCTTTCAAATCTGCTCGTTCGTAGGCGAAGGGGGTGAGAAGAGAGCGGAAGAGTACAGATACCTCCGTACCGTCAAGTAGTTTCAAGTTTTCCTGTCTCTTTTGATCTTTTCGTTGCTTCCCGTTTAAAGTACGAAGAACTTGAATTGAATAAAGTTGACGCGTGTGAAAGCAAATAGAAAACACAAAAGAGAATGAACGAGAATTGCTTTCAAGTACTTGACGTGTCTGAAAGGCGACTAAGAAATGCATTTGCAACAAAAAGGAATGTTTTTGTAACCCAGAG
>JAPVRG010272661.1:0-13033 GCA_029783565.1 Rhagoletis cerasi
TGGGTGTGCAACTAATTGGCCTGTAATGAATTGTATTTTTTTATTTTAATATATCAATAGATATCTGTCATTAGCTTACCAAGAGGCTGCATTCTAACGCCACCGACTTTGGGGTGAAAAAATACGCAAGTTTTGTAATATGCTGCCTTTTCTATTTTTGAATATGCAAGCCATTGCCATCTACATAGCCAGTTATATTGAAATCTGAGATTTTGGTGAACACTGCAAGGAAACATATAATGTACAGGTGGTACCACCACTTGCTTAAAGCACTCCAAAGAATCTTGCCCTGATTTCATTAATATTGAAATATCATTTTTTGATGCAATTGGCTTTTGTTCAACTGACGGTTTATGAGCTGAAGTGTTGGGAGGAGATTGTGAGGTATCGCAAATTGGAACACACTCACTCTCTAAAGTAGCTGCTGCCGTTTCCGACGCGAAATCAGATTTTCCTGTAAATCCTATAAAACCTGGAAACCCTAAAGTACCTGGAACAGGCTTATAATTTGCACCTAAACTTTCATATAAGTTCTCTGCTACTGTGCCCAGCTTTGAGAAATTTAGCACGCATATTTTACAGATATTAGGGCATTACGTAGTGAAATGTAGCTCATTTAGGATAATATTTTTTTTTGCTTATAAAATATGTTAAAAAAACATTTAAATTTGCGCATGGCGATGCATGGATTGATTTTCGTTTCAATATTTTCAACTCCTTTTCCTATTTTGTATAAAACTGCTTACAATATCTCTTACTTCTTCTTAGCCTTTTAACGAAATATGTAAGCTATGTTTAAAAATAATTGTTGTTTCCTTATGCTTGTGGCGGAAAATGAAAAAGTAATAGCAATTTTGATTTTTCTTACATATGGAAGAGGCAGGGGGGGGGGTTTAACCCCCAACCCATCCCCCCTTGGCTACGCCCCTGGGTCCAGGAAGTTTGCCACTCCCATTGGATTGGTCCAAAGGGAGAGGGGCGTTAGTTGTGTTGGGTTTAGGGGGCATAAAAAAAGATGTTTCAAGTCATGTGGTGACTCTCCGCAAGCCGGGAAGGAATTTGCAACATCTGGGTTCAGCCTGCTCAGGTACGAGTTTAACCTGTCGCCCTAGGCAGACGAAGTTCTGTCTCGTCCACGTCCGGTGGTTGGGTGCCCAAGACGGCATTCAGAGGTCTAGAGTTCATATAACTTTGGACTGACACCCTGTGAATGCCGTTTATGGCCTGTCGGTATGCCGCCGGGTCCAGGGGTTGTTTGATAAACCTCTGGACTTCGTGTCATTTGGTAGAGGTGTCTTCTGACGTGTCTGAGCGAGGGCTCCGCCTCAAGCAGTTGTCGGTTCGGGTGTCCACGACGGTGACATCCCACCAAGAACTGCTTGCTTAGCATAAAGTTGTGCTTCTTAACTGGGAGCAGTTGGGCCTTGTCATGTAGATGGTGTTTTGGCGACATCCGAAGACATCCTGTGGCAGTCCGAAGTGCTGTGTTCTGACATGTCTGTAGCTTCATCCACTGCGTCCAACTTGTCCCAGGCGACCAAACAGGTGCTGCATAGTTTAAAACCGGCCGGCTAATTGCCTTGTATGTTGCCAACAACGTTTCTTTGTCCTTGCTCCAAGTGCTGCCGGCTAGTGACTTGAGGACTTTGTTGCGGCTCTGTACTCGTGTTGACAATTGCGATTGTGTGCGCTGAGGGGAGCAGACTATCGAAGGTAACTCCGAGTTCGGGTTGTTCACCGTCGAAATTGGCGCGCCATCGACGTGAATTCCCAATTGTAGTCTGACCTCCTTCGTCCAGGTGGTAAAAAGGGTTGGCGAGGATTTCGTTGGGGAGAGGGAAAATCTCCTTGCAGTGAAGAAGCGAGAAAGTTCGGAGCGATAACTGTTTACTTTCGAGCACAAGTCATCGAAGCCATTTCCAGACGCCATGATCGAGCTATCGTCGGCATAAGAGACAATAGAGACGCCCTCTGGTGGTTGAGGGAGCTTTGAGATATATTAGTTAAACAGAAGCGGGGAAAGGACACCACCCTGTGAGACCCCTTCCTAGGTTTGCTATATTTGTCTCTAAATATTACCGATGAGTGTCGACCACTTAGATAATTGAGTCCCTGTGGGTGAGAGGAAGCCTCAATGTCTTCTAGTAGCGTGGAGTGGCAGACGGTGTCAAACGCCTTTGACAGATCCAACGCTACTAGGACCGTTCTCTCACAGGGGTGAGTTATCTGAGTGTTTATGGCGTTAAGTGCTGTTGTGCTGTGCACTTTACCCGTGCTGATGCCTCGCTGGGTCAGGTGTTGTGTGTTGTACGGGAGTAGTAAGGCCTCAAGCGTCTTCGCGACCAGGGAAAGGAGAGTTATCGGACGATAAGAATCTCCATTGTTGGCGGGTTTCCCCGGTTTGAGCAGTGGGACCACTCTTTCCATTTCCGTTTGGCCTTGTCCACCGGAGGATGCAGTATGAACTGCCGGCTAAAATAGATCGCGCATCGCTCCTGATCCGACGAAGAGTAGTCTCCGAAGGAGATTTCAACTCTATCATCTCGTTTCGTCGGATTGGACAGTGACCTCACGGTTGACCAAAGCTTACTCACACCAGAATCGAAGTTACAGGTCTTCAGATGCTCCTCAAACTTTTTCCGCTTATGTCCGTTTACCAATTGCCGAATCTCCTTATTGGGATCCCTATAAGGGGATTTCCGGAATTGGACTGGTGGAGGTTATCACGCTCATCAGCTAGGACAGCCGCTTCAGCTGGGAAATTCGGACGTGTTTCGGTAATACATCCAGCTGGGATGAAGCGGGCTGCAGCAGAGGTGACAACCCTGCGGAACTTATGCTCACCCACATGAACGTTTGTAGGTGTGGGAAGTGCAGCGAAGATGCTTTCGGTAACTTCCGCAAAACCGTTCCAATCAGCTTTCCTAAAGTTGACGTAGGTTCGATGTTCTGCGGAAGCAAAGTCAGCGGGTTTATCAATGGAGATAACTATGGGAAAATGTCTTACGAAAGAGTCAGCATAGGTCGCCACGTTACGCTGTTTATCAGAACAGCACTTACTATCGTGATACCAGGCGAACTACTGCAACTACCCATAATCCTGGTGGGTGCGTCTTCGTTCATGGTGCAGAATGTCGAATCGTCTATCTGTTCAGCAATTATTTAATGCTTATTCTTGGTTAAATAACATTAGACTTGTTAAAGCCTTGAAAATTTTTACATTTCATATTTCAGTGGTTGCACATGTACTCATTGTCGCCGGCAAAATTAGAAATAGATTTAATTTGGCGACGACGACAATTGCAGTCTCGCAGCCATAACGACGTGCTGTCGTCAAAATAATTGCGTCCATAAGAACGTGTGTATTTAAAGACTGCCTGTCGCTTGTTGTCGTCAAAGTGTTCCGAGCATTAATCTTGCCTCTTAATTCTGTTCAGATATTGGACAGTCAAATTATAGTTTAAAATTGGTCATCTGACCGTTTCATAGGGCTGGTCGTTCTCGTTGAGCCGTTCCCTTTGGAATATATGAATGAAACTCGACACGTAGTTGATACGAATTACAACTTATTTACTAAGTTCTAGCAAATGTTTTGGTACATGGTATTGCCAATAAAATGAAAACGAGTGAATATTTTTCAG
Source organism: Rhagoletis cerasi (assembly GCA_029783565.1). NCBI lineage: Eukaryota > Metazoa > Arthropoda > Insecta > Diptera > Tephritidae > Rhagoletis > Rhagoletis cerasi. The sequence continues at coordinate 3,642 of JAPVRG010272661.1, forward strand.
AAGGTTTTTTCTATTTATTATCCGACTTCAAAAAAATGAGGGAGTTACTAATTCGTCGGAATATTTTTTTTTTTATGCTACCGGATAATGCAGCGTTTTTGCTGCATTTAAAATCCAACATTTAGCACTTTCGAACATATATTTTCGAAGAGCGTTCATGCTATCGCATTTAGTAAATGTACATTTACTCAAGTTCGAAATCGTTAGTATTTGACAAACAGCTCCGTTCCGGACGTTCATTCAGGTCCGCATCAATAACGATCAATTCGCACGGTAAGAAAAACATGCCAAAAAAACGTACTAAAACATTAAAAAATAAATTTTAAACAAAGAATTTAATATAAAAACTACAACTGTTTTAACCATAGCCGAAAGTTTGTTTGTATATATATCGATTTGTCGGTGCTGTCAATTAAAATTGCCTAAATTAATGATGAAACAACAAATATTTGCGTGGTTTTTTGTTCAAATAATGTAAAATAAAAAAAGAAATCTCGATCGTCGATTACGGAACGCAGCTAGTAAATGCTCTGTATGTATACGCTGCCACTTTTTCTCATTGAACCATGTTCGAATCGTGGTATTTTTCAAAGAATGCAGAGATCCTTAATGCTGAAATGGAGTTGCATTTGGTTGCATTTAGATGACGAATTTTGTATGAATAAATGTATATTTAGAGTAGCATTTAGAGCTAAATGAGCTAAATGTGCATTTACGCGTAAGCAAAAACAGCCCATAGCTGTGAACCACGTGAATTGTTTTCGATAATTCTCATGAATTGGAAAAATTTCCACTGACACTTGGATGTCGAGTAGTGCAAGCCATGGCCTCCACAACAGAACATAATTTATAGTCCAATGGATTTAAGTCTGGGCTACCAAACGGCCAATCAGCCGTGGAACATGATTTTGGAGCCAAATTTGCGTCGATTATTTTTTATAAGCTGGAGCGGAGTAGGTGGTGGCCACAATATTTTAAAATTATAACTTCTCATTAACGAAATTCTAATCTAAAGCCTAATATTGTTTTTATGACGAAAAACGTATGTCCAAACGCAACGTTCTTAGCACAAGAGATACCCAAGGTCAATTATGATCTCAAAAAACTGCTTACCCTTTTATTCTTCCTTATCTATACATTAAAACCCATGATTTTTGTTATATTATGATGGTCGTTATGTATTTTTAAGTAAATCCAATTTATTACATCTAGGCATGTGTGTTATCATCCTCAACAAAGTCTTTCGCTTGTTCCTTGGTAACACAATCAATGTGACTGACTTTGTTTCTGAAACGAACTCCATAAAATTTATGAGCATTTTCTAAAAGCTCTGGTCTAAATGTTGTTGTAATAAACTGAGCCTGATCACTTAGCTCATGTATCATATCTGCTACAGCCTTCCTATGTTGAGCATCTAGCGCCTGAAAATGAAAGTGAATAATTGGAAAAATAGATGCATTAATTGCCAGCATGGTTTTGTTTTACATCAAAAATAAAGCATTTTAAAAAATTAGCAAATACATAGTATGTAGAACTAGCATCGTCCGTGGTAAAAAGTTCGACCAATAAATAAAGTGCAAGTTTGAACTGTTTACAAAATACCGTTGACTTTTAACTTTTTTTCTCAGCTGTCGTTTCAAAAACGCCCTATCTTAATGTAAATTTAGTATAAATTCAGCTGAGATAGGGTGTTTTTGAACCATTTTCTGAGATAGGGCGTTCTTGAACCAAATTATGAAATAGGGCGTTTTTCAATCGTTTTCTGAGATTGGGCGTTTTCGAAGCCGAGATAGGTCGATCTTCCACTCAGCCGTCGATATATATGTATATGAGGCATTCTTCGTCAACGGAAGCCCCACACTCGCCAAAATTGGTATAGGCATAAAAAAACAGAAGAGGCCTTCAAGTGTGGCGTTTTCCAAAATTCAAAATGGCGGACAAAGTTTTGGAGAGGATAAATGAATTATCAAAAAAATTTGCGCCATATTGGATCCGCCGTTATGAATTTTAAAAATATTCCTAATCATCGGCCCTAAAAGCCCCCAAGTATCAAATTTCAAGTGAACGCAATCATTTTTCAAAACTTTGTGCACCATGTTGGATGCGCCATTTTTAATTTTGGAAAACGCTACCCGGCATTAAAAAGTATTTATTTTTATTTAAATATCAAGACCTTGTCCGGTTTTTTATACTTGAACCAACTTTGGCGAAGGGGCTTCCGTTGACGAAGAATGCGAAGAATGAATATATAGGAATATGTATAAGTCCACTTTTGGAAAAAATGAGAAAATCGTAATTTTAGTAAGATACAGATATTGTTTTTATTTTTATATTTGTAGTCATACCCTCAATGAAGCGCGATTTCTTGATAAATTAATCAAAAGAAACTTTGCTATATTACACATACTCATCAAAAAGACGATATTACCTCCATTCGGTCCGATAGCGATGAAAGAAATCGTGCTTCATTGAACGTATGGTTACAAATATAAAAACATGATATCTGTATTTTGCTAAAATTACCATTAACCAATTTTTTTCCAAAACCCGCTCAACTACAACTGATTATTTCCTAATGAACTTGATTATTCGTGAATTTATATTTTTTCGCTTTATTATTTTGTGAATTAAAGAATCCATTTCAGAATGCCAATGTCTACAAAAATCAAGATTTAAATCTCTTGTCTTTATTTCTTGTAACATATGTTGAAACTGGTAAAAGTGCATTTGAAGCTAAAATCCCGTTTATTTTCTTTAACAATTTTAATAATTATTATTGCGTAATAAAATTTAACAGGTTTATAGAGTTGAAAACATCACCCGCATTGATTAACGTTTGCCTATATTTTGAAACTTATTCAGGCGGAAATCCTTAGATATCTAGACATATGAAAAAATGGATTTATACCACTTTCAAAAATAACAGCTCATATATAAAAAAAAAACCGCAAAAGACCAACAAATTTTAACTTGTGAATATTGAAAAAAAAAAATCAACATGTGAATACTTGTCCGTGGCACTGTATATATGTATGTATATGCAGGGCCGGATTAAAGCATGTACCGACGGGGCCGCGGGCTCCACATCCAGGGAACCCCCACATGACGATCGGGAGAAAATTAGTTGTTTGAAAATACTAAAAGTCCAAAAAAGTTTTTGGTAGAATGCTCACATGCTCACATTCTTTAGTTTTCCTGGCGTTGCAAAAAATGGTATGAAAAACGTTTCAAAAAGCTGTTCATCTATAGGTTTACATATTTTTTTTTGTTTTCTTACAAGCTTTTATTTAACTTGCTCAGATTTCCAATCGATTTTAAACTAGCTTCCCGACAAGCTAGAGGCTTGAAATCCTCAACATAGTTCCGATCACGAAGACAATGCAATCTAAAATATAAATTGATTCCCTAAACGGTCCAGTGGTTTTGACACAAAACTGGGCCAAATACAGTAAAAGTTATGGCTAATAACAGAGCGTAATTTGTCAAAGAACGGTGTAGTGATTATGGTGTATAGAGTACAGCGTAGTTTCAGGCTGTTGAGTTTAGTATGTAAGTGAAAGATAGAAAGACGACAAACGGCACCCTCTTTGTATTGGAAATTACATGCGTCATGAGTGTACATACTTCTACTTTGCTAAAATAAAATAATAAAAATAAATATTTGGCGCTTACACTTTTGCCAAGTGTTTGGTCGAACTTCTTCTCCAATTTTTGTGTGCGGGATCTATAATTTCACCCCGCTTCCGAGCGCAAAATGGTTTTACGAGAAGCTTTTTCAAGGCAGAAATACACTCGCAGGATTGCCATTGCCCGCCGAGTGGCGATCGCTGTTAGAAAATAATGTTTCCTGATTTTAGAAGTTGCTCGATCCAAGGTAGTGGCAGTACGCACTAGAGGGTTGCATGAGTTAATTATGCATCATGAATTAACTCGAGTCTAGCGCCGCTGTGAACTCACATAAGAATAACTACAATAACTAGTTTCAATCTAAACTTTATACAGCAAGGACGTTTTCAACAATATACCATAATATATTGGTAGCTTAAATAGGGATATAATATTGAGCACAGAGCACGGAAGGCAATAGCTACAATAGCGCCGCTAGACTCGAGTTAATTCATGAGTTAACTCATGCAACCCTCAAGTACGCACCTCTAAAAACTCAGTGCTTCTGAATACTGATATTCTCGAAAGATTTATTTCGAGTAGAAAATCTCTGCAAAGTTTAACTATGGCACTTGGAATTGCTGTTGATTGTTTAAAATCTTTACAAGCTTTTGTAGAGCCCAAAAGAGATGTGTTCCAGTCATACGAAGAAACAGCTAAAACATTGTCTACAAGTCGCGACAATGAATCTGTTCGTGTCAGATCAGAAAATGTACGCTTTCAGCTTTCGCAAATCTTGATAAAAAAAATTGAAAATCATTCTGTAGAAATATCGCTTTATTAAAGAAAACGGAAGTTGACCATTGATGTCTCTAACAAAATTTAAGAACGGAATTGTTTGTTGGGGGTTTCCCTAGAAAAATAGCATATGTCACAACCAAAGGACAAAAAAACCGAGTGCTTCATAAAGATGGAAATATATATATATTAGATACTTTTTCAAAAAGCCCATTTTACGATGCATACATAAGTACATAATGTTAAATACAAATACAAATTAAACGATCAACATTGGTAGCTTACCTGGTCAATTTCATCGAACAAATAAAAGGGCGCCGGATCACATTTTTGAATTGCGAAAATCAATGCCAGCGCAACTAAAGATTTTTGGCCTCCGGATAACTGATTCATTTCCCGCATTTCTGCATCAACTCCTGTAAAGGAGACACGAATACCAATTCCAGTAAATGCGTCAGAATTGGCCACCTCTTTGTCATCTTTCTCATCCTCACTGTCCTTTGTTTTAAGTATTAAGTAGCCGGCACCCTGTGGTACTAGTTTTTTAAATACTTTGGTGAAATTTTGTGCAACTTGCTTAAAAGTAAATTGAATGGCCTCCACCTTTTGCATTTCAAGAGTCTTCATTAGTTCCCTAATCTTTTGATCTCCCACATCCAATTCATCTTTTCGTTTATACAGCTTTTCTTTTTGTTCAGAAAAACTGAGAAACTGATCCAAAGCTTTCTTGTTTACGTGATTATATTTTTTAAGATGTTGATTCGCCTTTTCAAGCTCCTTAAAAAGTGATTTTAATGACATTTTACTATAAACTCCATCAACCTGTGGAAGAGCACCTAAGCTGGCAATTTTTTCGGCACATTCGTCCAGTTTTTGGTTAAGTAAAATTTCTTTTGATGTCCATTTTTCGACTTTTTTAGAGTCTTCATTTATTTTTTCTTCTGCTTCCTTTTCTTTTCGCATCCAGTTCTCTAATTCATGCTGTAACGTCTTTTGGAGATGAACTGCTTGTTGAACTCTAGAAAATAATAAATTTTAATTAAGTGTGAGAAATTATGTTAACTAAATTTGTTGTTAATACTTCATTACTAGAGAAAAACTTTATTTCTGTAAACCCAGCGCATTTTTGGGCAATTTTTAGACAGACATGCAGTCATCAAATATTTTCATTCAGAATTTTTTGAAAAGTTCTAAGTATACGGTTTTATAGCCCAGAAAATTCTAGTATGTATTAGAGGTCTGCATCGGAAGATATTTCGCTTCACAGTGAAGTTTTCTAGCGAATAAGCTTCCTTCTCTTCCTCTCAACGAGAGCGCGGATGGTGAAGAGAAGTATAGTAGCAAAGCGTCGAGTTTCGCAAGTAAAATGTTCATTCATGTGAAGTTTTCAAGAATTTTAGGAAGTTTTCGTTTGAGAGGATAAATACATGTGATATATTTACGTTTAATTTTTACGTTTTTAAGTAAGTGAATACACTAAATATGTATACATATACATACATATGTACATTAGAGCGTCTCCGCTCCGATTTGATTCAAAGTCAGAACACGTATCAGCCACATAAATATAAACATTTTATTTGAAAATTGGGCTGATAGGTGGCGCTGGAGCCGAGATATCTCTAAAATCCGTATTTACAGTTTGATTTGATTCATATATAAGCCACGTATTTTCTCATGGAATCGGTCTGATAGTTGTCACTGGAATCAAATTTTGTGTGTATATTAATAAGGCAAACGAAAATAATTTGATCTTTAATTTTCTCTATAGTTGCAATTGAAATAGAGAAATACATTGTGTATCTAAAAACCGAAAGAACTCTGGCATAAATTCAGGGACAATATGACTGAAGACATACTGCACCGTGAACGTGTTACCACAAATGACGAAACGTTACAATTTTCCGAGGCAATGTATATTGAGGCATTGATTTTGCTTGAAGACAAATGTTTGGAAATTAATAACAAGACGCCCATTCAAGTTGGTATGATGATTCCTATTCGAACAGAAAGTGGTGCTTATGACCGCAATTTGCTGCGTGAAAAAATTATAATCCGCGATACTTCGAAACATATCTCGAAGCAAACTTACCACTATTGCAATGTGAGCAGAGAACTGGATATAACAGTGTATTAGAAGCAATTAGAAATCAAACTGGTTGAATGTATTTTTAATTGATGCACCCGGCGGAAGAGAACGTTTTTCATTTCGTTGATTTTCGCAAAAGTTCGGTCGGAACAAAATATAGCATTGCATTTTAAGGTATAGCAGCAACACTTTGGAATGGTGGTAGAACGGCGCATTCGGCGCTTAAACTATCACTGAACTTAAATTTTTCCGAAATAAACACGTGCAATATCTAGAAAAAATCTGCAATGGGTAAAGTGTTGCAGACGTGTAAAATCATAGTGTGGGATTAATGTACTATGGCCCACAAAAAGTCTCTTGAAGCTCTCGACCGTACTTTACAAGAATTCCGAGATAATACGCAATTGTTTGGAGAAGCATTGTTTCTATTAGCCTGTGACTTTCGCCAAACTCTGCCCGTAATTCCGCGTGCAACACCAGCTGACGAGATAAACGCATGTCTGAAATCTTCCACGCTTTGGCAATAAGTTCGTTTATTAAAATTAAGAGCAAATATGCATGTGGTGCTACAACGTAACCTATCAGCAGATACATTTTCGAAACAATTATTAGATTTCGGCCATGGAAAAATGCCGGTTGATAGGACAACCAACTGTATCACTTTTCCTCCTGATTTTTGCAAATTTACAAAATCGGTTGTAGAATTAATAAATTGTGTATTCCCCAATATTGAAATTAATTTCAGAGACCAAAAATGGTTATGTGAACGAGCAATGTTGGTTGCTAAAAACATTATGTTGATTCTATTAACAGTGTCATTCTGAGCAGAAAAAATTTAGATCCAGTAACGTACAAATCTACTGATAGTGTCATGAAAGGCGAGGATGTTGTCAATTACCCAGTTGAATTCCAAGACTCTATCGAGTCGCCAGGCGTTCCCCCTCATGTGCTGCACTTAAAAATATGGTGCACCTATTATTTTACTTCGTAACATTGATCCACCAAGGCTATGTAATGGCATTCGACTTTCAGTAAAAATTTTTTTGAATAATATAATTGTAGCTATAATTATAACTGGAAAATATAAATGAGAGGATGTACTCCTCGAATTCTTTGGATACCAACAGATTTGCCATTCGATTTCAAGCGATTACAGTTTCCTGTACGATTGGCATTTGCGATGACGATTAACAAAGTCCAAGTTCAGTATATTCAAGTATGGGAAAATCCATGTTTTTCGCATGAGCAGCTGTGCGTTGCATGTTCCCGCGTTTGAAAACCGACCGACTTATTTGCTTACGCTCGAGATGGGAAAACAAAGAACATTGTTTAGTCGAGAGGTGGCACTGTGGTCGATATTTCTAAAAATCGTATTCATGAGTCGATTTGGTTCATATTCAGTATATAATATGTACTTGCAAAGAGAATCGTTTCTGCAAAAAATGGACCCTCTAGGTGGCTCTGGAGTCGAGATATTCCGAAAAATCGCATTTATCGACCGATTTAGTTCATATTTGAAATGGAGATTAATGGGTAAGAAGTATTTTGATTTAAAAATTTACTCGGGAGATGGAGCTGGAGTTGAAATATTTCAAAAAATCATATTTGTTGGCCTACTTGATAGAGCTCTTGTTAATCGACTAGTCGGATAATCGGTTAATCGATTAGCAAAAGTTGGTTAAAAAAATAGTCGACTTCACCTAATCGACTAACCGTTTCTTTTCAACTTTTTCAACTAACCACTCACAAACAACTAGTCGACTAACCGTTCGTTTTCGCTTTTCGACTAGTTGTTTTATATCAACAAATATATTTTTATGTATATTAATATGTATGAATGTAATGAAGACTTATGCTTATTGACAAAACTCGATTTCAAATATAATGAAGTTTGCGCTTGCGAGAACTCATTTTGAAGGCAACATTTTAATTTTTTTTTGTGAGCAGTTGTCACTATTCGAATTATTTCGGTTAGTCGATTTTCAGACTACTTGTTGCTCGACTTTCAACTTCCAAAAAAGTTGCTAATCAACTAGTCGACTAATCGAATAGCCGGATAGTCGATTTTCAACAAGAGCTCTACTACTTGATTCGTAAACGAAGGTATTTTTCTGTTACCAGACGATATCTCGCTTAATATTTTATCAAATTCAATGACTGAGACCTCATTTTGAAAAGGGGCAGCCCACGTACGTGCGAAAAATAGTCACGTTGTTAAAATTTGATAGTTTCTTAAAAAGTGTTTTCAAAAAGCTAAAAGCATTGTATCTGGTCAATCCAGCTCCATATCTTCTATAATACTCCATAAAATTTAATGAGTGAAACACCATTTTGAAGTCCAGCTTCACCGCTTTAGGCGAAAATTCAATCTTTTAAATAGGGTGGCTACCTATCTAAAATTTTAGATAAAGGTATTTAAATGCGCTCTTATCCAGGGATAATAGTTTCGAAGAGGGTTGCCAACTACTTAAAAATTTAAATCTCTATATACATAAAACAAAGCGTAACTCAAGAACGGGTCGTCCTATGTGAGTGGTAATAGACAAGTTTGTGTTTGTCTCTGACAAGGAAGCTTTTTAGGGCGAGAAAATTTAAAAAATTTATTTTACATTATTTTTTGGATAATATTTTTTATTTTTTCATTTTGATCATTATATTACAATTAAAACAGTTGGCCAAGTTAAAAATTGTATCAATGCTAAAAATTATGTAGGTACACAGGTTCGGTTAAGTTAGAGTGCGTTGTAAATTCTTTGTGGTCCTATTTACAGTTGCTGGATATGAAAAGGATGTGATGGAATTTTGATCAAAATACAAAATGAAAACATTTGGCGCTTACATTTCCTTTCCGGCTCATTTGCTTCGAAGATAGTTCGAATTCTTCTTCAGTGTTCGAAAA
>JAPVRG010272670.1:0-13390 GCA_029783565.1 Rhagoletis cerasi
AAAAAAAAATACACGAAAATGTTAGAAAAGTGCGAGCAAAGCCATTTGCCTCGGCGCCAAATAAATCGAATTCGATTTCCATCAACATAATTTGCATGAATAAATATTTAGTTAAAATGAAAAGGTGACTGAACGTCGAAGGCAATATGTACAAGTCAAGCATGAAATGTTACCCCCACCACCCACTTCAAAGGCCCCCCTTGCGGAAAAGGATAGAGATTAGTTCCCCGTGATTTTTGTACTTGTACCCGCTCCCTTTTTAATATGCCATTACACTTTAATAGCTGGGGCAACCAATCGACGATAAATTAACAATAAATAGAAACTACAATGGCTAAAATTAATCGATGCAATAAAACAAAATGCATAAGATTTATCAGTGATACTTACCTTGGCATATCTGAGGATGACCTTGACAATTTCAAAGGCGCATGCACACGCCATGACCGCATGTTGTAAAACCGCGGCGGCGACAGTGACAACGGCAGCGCGCCAGACGACATGAGAGAGTGGGCGGCGGCGGGGACGTGGGCGTGGGAGGATTATTCATGGCTTCATTGTAAATATAAATAAAGCGGCAGAGGAATCAAAGAAATCGCAGTGCACCTGCACACACACACACACAATGCGCAGAGTGTAAGTGCGGGGACAGGTTAGGAGGGCGGCCCTCGGGTATCGTTGCCAACTGGCCGTCGCAGTACACCGGTGGGCTCGTACGCCCGATCAGCTCATCAATCCGGTGCGAAAATAAACGGCGTGTGCGTTCAACCTCAACCGTGCAATATAAGAGAACATGTTTGTAAAACAAGCAGTCACTTTCCGCTATTGTTCAACATGTAATTTTAAAAATTTCAATTCAGCTGACTATCTGCTCAACGATGCGAAGAAAGCGGGGACCACCAAGCACTTGCATGCCAACCTTCAGGTGTCTGACTCAGGGTCTGAAGCCCGACTACAGTTGCTTTGCTGAGTTGACCTTAGAAGTAATTCGGCACACCACGCAAAGCTATCGCTGGGCGGCGCCGCAAACCAATTTATATTAAAACAATAATTGCACCTCTTTTGTAGCGCAATCAGTTCTAGAATGGGGCGAAACGGAGTGAAGGCGATTCAATGTGGCAAATTATGCTATTGAATCAGTGAAATCCAAAATTAAATCCAAATTTCCCAGCCAACAACCTGTTGCCAACTAATTTTACTCGCTTGTTCTACTCTGCTTCTGCTCCTCATTTGCCGCATTGCTTGCCTGTTCGAATTCTTTTCTTTCCTTTCGCTTTCGGTGATTTGACGAGGGAATTAGGCTGCGCGTGCATAATAGACTATAAATTACCTGAACAATCAACGTGGGCAAAAAAAAGTATCGAAATTGATTGAAGATAGAGGCAGATGGAGAGGAAAGAGAGAGCCATTCAGGGCAAGTTGAGCTGCGCACGCAACAGCGAACGCCACAATAAAGCCCTCGGCATACTACACATACTCGTATGTTTGTATTAGGGATGTCGACTTTTACGATCCCCGGATTTTCAGGATCTCGTTATTACGATCCCGGGATACCGGGATTTAGATATTCATTATTTTGCATCAATATTGTGTGAGAAGACCTCCTATCATATAATAAATAAAAAATAAATGGGTTTTAAATATACATACCTTTTTATTTAAAGTGGAAATTATTTCATTAATAACAAAACAAAAAGACAACAGTTAAATTAATACGCATTTAATAATACTTTAGCCTATAAATATCTGACAAAGTTACTTAAAGTATGTCGAAAAAAGCTCGATGCAAAAAACTTAAAAAGTAAACAAATGCATTTTGTGGTTGCAAGAATTTCGTATATTTTTCCCCGTATAATTTAAGCTCGTACATAGGGTTACCAGATGAACACATAGCTGGTAGAACAATTGAAACAAAAAAGGAGGACATTTACTCCAGGTAAGATTCAAACGGAGGACGTCTGAGGAACAATATATTTTGATAAAACCTTTTTAAATAAAAAATATGTACACATACACTTTTGGTCAGCTGATTAAGTTAAGTAACATTATTTTAATTTTTATAAAAGTCTAAGGAATTATAAGGCAAACATTATATGAATACACATTTAAAACTTTGTGCAAAAATTATAAAAACAAAAAATTTTGAGAATTTCCGCCAAAAGTTTGAAACTTGTTATTCAGAAATTTTAGAAAAATTTTAAGTATGCAGTTTTATAGTCCATTTAATTTGAGTAGCATAAAGTGGCCGCCTATGCAAAACCGCAGCGAATGTTGCGTTGATAGCCTGAGCTATGCGAAAACTCTGGAATTTTGGAATTGGCTTTTTGTAAATAGGTAACATACCGTTTTATCTTCGAGGGATCTTAATATTTTAAACGACATTGAAGACGACTATGAGCAGGCGAGAATGTCCTGAAATTTTAAATGTCTATCAGAACGTTCAAAAGGCAATGTCTTTGAATTTTTCCACGTTTCTGCATTAAGATACTCCCACAAGTGCGTTAGATTTACTTGCTGTAATAAGACATTGAATTGCGCTACCCAATTGTAATTCGCGTCCATATTCGAGGTAAGAAATAGGTGAACCATTTGTCTATTGAAACAAATTTTGGGGAAGCGGTTTGCGCCCATCTGCAAAATTCTTAAATTGTAGTTGTAGCATTTCCTGAATATTCTTGAAAGTTTCAGCAGACCACACTCAAGACGAAGAGAAGCGTTTGGCGTTCCTTTTGGTAGCGCAAGAAGCCTCTTGAAGTAAGACTGCTGAACTATTTCCAACTTATCCATGTACCGCAACCCCCAAATTTGAGCGGAGTATAATGGAGTGGTTGCAGTCACACTATTAAAGATTTCTACTTAAGGAAAAAAGCCCGCAATGTAAGTGTAACTATAAGACAAAGAAAACAGCGCAAAAAATTACAAAAAAAAAAAAATGTATTTAGAAGTATTATGCGAAAAATACAAAAAGCGAAAAAGGAGAACATTTCAGTCATAAAGGAGGACATTTAGCTTTTAGCCAAAAAGGAGGAGGACATGCCCCCCTAAAGAAGGACGTCTGGTAACTCTACTCGTACATAATAAGAGGAAACAATTTCTTGTGGAGTTATTCCTTTTCACGTAAGTAATATACGTTCCAAATATTTCGACACCTGCGCCACCTAGCAGATTAATTAATCTTTCATATTGCATTGTCATCGGGTTCTAAGCTTATTTTGAAGCTCCAAGTCTTTAGCTCCTCGGGAAGTTGGTTAAAAATTGATTGCATGATTTGATTACAGACAGGTGAAACCTAGTAAAAGCTTGTAAAACAAAAACAAAAACGTTAAAATTTATACATATATACAATACGCGAAGGGATTATTTGTCCAAGTCATCATATCAGCACGGTTCGTCCGATTTTCAAAACTGAGGTGTCAAATTAAAAGTCTTGGCATGTAGATGTGCGAACCAGTTCTATTTTTTCGAAAAAAGTTGCCACCTATTATAAAATTAAATTCAAATTATTTAATAATCAATGCCATCAGATCCACACGGTTCCTTCGATTTTCAAAAATTAGGTGTCAAATTAAAAGGTTTTGCCTGTAGATGTACAGTAAGGTCTTACTTTTTCGAAAAGAGCTGTCCTCTTTTAAAAAACTTAATTCAAATTATATAAAAAGTTAAGTCAATTATTACAATATGGGTATCAATCGAAATGGTTTTGAAGACTATTTTTTAAATACATGTAGGAGGGGTGCCACCTGTTCAAAAAATAAAATTCAATTTGAACTAAGGGAATTAGGTAATTGAAATATGTATCACCAAAAGTCAGACAAAAGAGGATTTAGTAGGAACGTATTTTGAGGAGAGTTACCACCCGTTTTCAAAGTCGATTTTAATTAGATTATTCACAAGTTATATGAATTATTATTATTATATGAGTGTCAAACGAAAAGTTTTAAGAAACCGAACGTTAAGAATATTTTTGAGGTGTTTGAAGAGGGTTGCCACCGGCTTAAAAACTTAAATTCAAATCATTAATTAAGTTAAATGAATTATTAAAAAGATGGGTATCCGTCGAAATGGGTTTGAAAAGGCTTTATTTCTGAACTATATTTAGGAGGGTTGCCACCTGTTTAAAAATCATTTTCAACTTAATTCATGATGTATGTATGTATCACAGTTTCAGATGTAAAAAGATTTTAGTCTCAAAATACTCAAGAAGACGGTTGCCACCTGTTCTAAAATTCGAGTTTAGTTAACTTACACTCAAGTTATACGAAATGTTATATGAAACGAATGTAAAGCGAAAGTGTTTTAAGAAAGCTTCAATTTGAAAATATTTTTGATTAGGATTGTCACCTATTCGAAAAGTCATATCTATCTAATTATGTTTCTATACGTACATATAACACGTGAAGGCATTTTTTGTGAAGGTCATTAGATCTGCGCCGTTCTTACGAATTTCTAAAATTAGATGTCTGATTAAAGAGCTTGACCTGTAGATGTGCAATGAGATTTTACTTTTTGAAGCTAGAACTTTTTTTTTGATGAAATGAAAAACCGACACCATGCATCACTTCACTCCGGCTTTACGGATTTTGATGAAATTTGGTACACGGATCGCTTATAACACTGCCGAAAATTTGAAACATATTTTAGTTTTGCGAAGAAGGCTGGCACCTGTTTAAAAAGTTAAATTTTATTTTGGCGTTTTTTAGTAACCCAATTAAAAAAAAATTAAAATATAACTCATAAATGAATCAGAAATATTTAGTCTTACTTTTTGTTGTACTCCATTTCTTATGCTTTGTAAATATTTGCCAACAATCGGGATTTAAAAAAGACTGGAATCCCGGGATTGACATTCCTAGTTTGTAAATATGTATGTGGGTAGATGAAGCCCAACCAAAACGATAACAAAAAAAGGTAGAATATTCAGCGCCGCCAAGGCGAAGCAAATTTGCTGTTTAAATCTGTGCTTCCAATCATCGATCGGTGGTGGAGTAGAAAGGAGCTCTTAAGCACCACATCCACTGGCTTTGCGTTGCGTTTAAGAAAAAATAGTCTGTAGACACGCGAGGGAATAATTTCAAACAGATAGCTTACAATAGCTCTCACACATGTACATACATATTTATTTGTGTGTATAGCGAAATATGCAATTTTTGTTTTATCTACCTGCCGATATAAATTCTTAGATAGCTTAAAAGCTTGTATACGTACGTGTTGTTGCTGCCAGTTCGATAGCTCGATTACTGGCAGGTGAGACGAACTTGAATGGTGAAAGCAACAAATTGCTGTGGGCGCCATGAGGTGTAAAGTGCGTTATTGATGTTTTCGCACAAAGTTTACAAGTGTGCACACAAACAAAAACACTCAGCTGCCGCAAATGCAAGGACAGACACATCGGCTCATCGGCACAACCGCAACAACTGGGTGACTTCAAGGCATTGCTGCGATAGCAGGTGCACTTTGGAAAGATTTGGTTGCTTACGATTAGAGGCAACGACCAAATTGCACTAACGAAGAATGTGTAGAGTAGTGCAGCAGAAAATGTGTCTGCCACTTGTAATGCAATTGCAATTTATTCAAAGCACAACAAACTGACGATGGATTACTTATCAACTAGGCGACAATTAAATTGGATCCTTCGCAGCCGAGTCACAATTCATGTTTCTTTCTAAGCGGCGAACGCCTACAGCTCTGTTCGGTGAAATATTTCAGTAATGAATCGCCAAGTTTGTTGAATGAATCCTTTGTATGCTGATTGTAAACCGGATCAGATGCATTTGTTACTTAGCTAGATTTATGGGGCGTTGAATAAAAAAATTATTCAGAAAGTCGTGTATATGTATGTAGAAATTACCCTGCAGTAATAAGGCATCCATTTTTCCGAAAAGGTTCAGTACTTCACCGGTTAAAAATTTAAGTCGGTTTTATGTTACTTGCTACGTATACGCTCCTTGTTCAACCAAAACTGATTTGGAAGAATTCAAAGAGAATTTAATGATTGCGAATTTATGTCAGAATCCACGTACTTCAAATTGCAAGTGCAATGGGCGGAGGTCAGTATAACATTTGCTAATGGACAAGACGTAAATCGCATTTCAATTCATAATCCTAGATACTTTGTTCGATTAGTGCATTCACTTTGCACGAAACATAAAAGCAAATTTAAGTAGCAAAACTAATGACGGAGTGGAAGCATAAATCCCGACAAAGAGCGTTGATTTGGAAAAAGTGTTGTGTAATGAAAAATTAGTTTACACGAAAGAGAATACGAAGCATGCAAAAGTAAAATGCGGAACAGTAAACAAAGGAAAGTTCAAAGCATTGGCGTTCAGTTCGAACTGCCATTCGTCGCAGGAGCGAATTCGAGAGCAGAGTACGGTAGGAGATTGAAACTGTTGACTTTTGGTCGTTGCCGGACAACATTCTGTGATTTCAAAGTAAATAAAGTCAGGGTAGAGATATGTATATGTACATATATATGTAAGCATATATGTGTATGTATATACATATGTACGTATTTGCCTTGTGTCTGTTCAGCAGCATTGGCAGCAATTCTGCAAAATGAAAATGTTGAATGTTTTTCTACTTTTCTGGATTTTATTTGCTCGCTCGGCGTGCAGGATAGAGGTAAAAAGAAAATATGTAAAAATATGTATGTTACAGTCACATACTTTTGCCAAGTAATTCCAGTACATTGCATTTAAGTAAGTATGAATGTGCAAATCATAATCACTCCCTTATGTATTGTATAAGAATAGTCTTTTTTTTTTTTTGATTCACCTGTATGGTTCTTCAGTGGCATCGTAAAAGTGAAAATGAATATTTTAGTTTGATTTTGCCGTTTGCCAAGGGTATGCTCAAGGCAAGAACTACAATTCTATAAATTTACACAGTTTTTCTTTAAATGATAATGTCATCCGCATGATTTTTTTAACGGAATTAAAAGTATTTTATAACTTTAAAGAGATGTGGTCAAAAATAAATCTTAATACCGTGGTCTTTTGGCATTCTTCTTTTAATACAAGCCGATTTCAGCACCCAATCTTCATGTGTTTTTTGCTTTCTAAGTACGAGTAACACAAAATTTATAAATGCGATAAGATATGTATGTTGTTTTTTGTTTGTTTGTTCGATGGGATTTCGGTCTCGTACTTTGTGTTTCCTCATTGTGATTCTAGCACATGTATACACGCTCGAAAGTGTGATGTCGTGCAAATAAGAAGTCCCTCTTGAAGAACCTGACAAGGCGATTCGTGCCGGGCACATATAATTCTCCTGCTGTTGTGTGTGTTGCAATGTTGCTAGCTTAGTAACGGTAACATATCTGCAACTTCATCGAAAAATTCACCAACATTAAAATAAAATTTCACCTAAGAAGGATGAGAGAGCACCGAATAACAGGCATCGCCAAATTTACGTGTACATTAGACTGGTCAAGGAAATCCTTTTTTTCAATATTATTCAGTGCTCACGCAAATTTGTGTTCCTTTTGCTAAAAAATGAAAGTACATAACTTGATTAAAAAAAAAATTAAATTTAGAGGTCGCTCAAGTCCATTTTTATTTTGCTTAAAACTACTCGTCCTTCAATCCGTGCAAACGCGAAATTCCTCTGAAAATTTAAGTTTTGTAAGATCATAAATTATGCTTTCGAGGCTGCTGAATATACTAGGAGAGTTATTTTTTCGATCCGGCTCTTATTTTTTTAGATAATACGAATAAATAATAAAAAGAACGAGAAACAAACCCGAAATCGCACTTTTAAAGTAGATTATTTCTTAGATGATTTGATTTTGTGTCAATGATGATGTGTATAGCCATAACCTTAGCGGACAAAATGAGTTATCGCAGAGGATTTAACGTTTATTACTTCTCGAGATATCAGCAAATTATTGAACCTGAATTTAGATGCGTGGCTGTAAAAAATAAAAAAAAATTTAAATTTTTTCTAAGAAATAATCAAATTTTAAAACGCAATTTCGGGTTTTTTTCTCGTTCTTTTTTGTTATATATTCGTATTATCTATAAAGGTAAGAGTCGGATCGAAAAAATAACTCTCCTAGTATATTCAGCAGCCTCGAAAGCATAATTTATGATCTTACAAAACTTAAATTTTCAGAGGAATTTCGCGTGCGCACGGATTGAAGGACGAGTAATTTTAAGCAAAATAAAAATGGACTTGAGCGACCTCTATACTAAATTTTTTTTTTAAATCAAGTTATGTACTTTCATTTTTTAGCAAAAGGAACACAAATTTGCGTGAGCACTGAATAATATTGAAAAAAAGGATTTCCTGGACCAGTCTAGTGTACATGCATATCTATTTTGAGCAAACCAATGGCCATACGATGTAAATATGTGTGTGCATACCACGTTGTGTCTTCTTTGTTGCAAAAGTGTTCGCTTCCCTTGTTTTTCATCTATTATCATTTGATTTCCTTTCTTTTTATACGCTGGCCCCCAAGTCCTTTTCACAAATTTGTCGTTTTCAAGTCGAAGCAATTAAAAATCGATTAGAACTGCACTTCGCTAACAATTTACTGGAAATAAAAATTCATGTTGTGTGGCGCTGGTCCAAAATATCGCAGTAATAGATAATGAATTTGGATCACAATTTAATGACTGAAAGAAAAGAATAAAATGAAGTGCCACAGCTTTTAAAAATTGCTTTTGAAAATCATACTCGAAGCGCAAAAGGAAAAAGTCCAAATTATTTTCAGATTCTTATAATGGAGTACTTCATATATAGCAGTCAAAAATTGAAAGTTAAAGAAAAACATAAGAAAGAAAAATAACAGAACTTACGCAAACATTTCTTTCGTCCACGGATAATTGTCGCCACTGCTCATCTGATGTTCGTTTTCTGAGGACATCTTCCTTTCTCCTTTGTTTGCATTGTTGTTTTGGCACGGTAATTGGGTCAATTATGTGAAACAAAGAGCATTTGTAATGTGATTAGCTGTTGAAATTGCTGTCGATTGGTTTATTGCCGCATAACATTACTTTCTGTTGTCGCTGCTCATTAGTAACAAGCATGCAACACACCGTATGCAGCAGAAATTGAGGAGCTCGCACCACACCGTAAAAACATGCAACCATGTACTACCGTGGCAGCGATAGCAACAACAACCGCTACCGCATCAAATTGCAAAGTGAAGGTAAAAATTTAATTACCCATGTGTATATGTGTACATATGTATGTGTAGCATAAGAATATAATCTTGTCCTAGTACCTTTTTAATTGTCTGTTTGTTTGAAAATGTTGCTCAATAACAAATGTTGCTGCCTGCAACAAAGGGCATTAACTTGATTATGGAAGTCAGCTCATGGGACCAATTTATCGAACACACACACAAATCAATGAGGAAAGTATGTACGTAAATTCGTTGGGGAGGAGAAAGGAGCGGGCACTCACGCCTAGCACACTGAAAGCGTACAGCGTGGAACTGTGGCCTTAAAATAAAAGGAATGGAACATTTCACTGAAGAATGACCATTTAAGTGTAAGTATGTTAGTCGTTTTTCCTTGTAAAATTTGGTCAAGCGCACACTGAGAACTTAAAGCTCAAAAGCTAAAAAAATGCAATTTTATAAACCGCAGAAACAAGGCCCCCAGTCTCCAATGCATCTAAGTCTTTTTGTGAAAAGATGCCGCATATGCGTCCCTCAGCATGAAGATCATTTGGATTCTATTATTAAAAACTAATGAAAAATAGATAAATAACTTTGATATAGTGCGTGACATAATGATAAGGTCACCCACATACAGTAGACGCTCACAAATTAGAAATCTCAGAAATTCGAATCTTCCAGAAATTAGAATTAGAGTTTGCAGTACATTGAACGCTCTGAAATTAGAATTTTTTATTGTTTTGATTTGACCACAGGAAAACCACTATTTAGTTGTATTTTGTTTGAATAAAGTAAAACTTTAAATTTGGGAATCACAAATTTACCCGCTACTTATTATGTTTTTGTCGCATTTATATTCATGTTGGCAGGCTCTATAGAAAAACGAAAGTAGATAATTTTTCTAAGTAAATTTAATCCATTTTTAATTCATATTCGAATAAAAAAAACGTGCAGAAATTAGAATATTTCAGAAATTAGAATTGCCGTAAAAACAAAGTGGTTCTAATTTGCGAGCGTCTACTGTATTGATATGTTTGGACTATTAATTTTAATATTTTTTTCTTATTTAAAAAATATAGTTCATTCTTAAACAAAACCATATAAATCCAAGTTTCAAACTTTGCTCAAATGCGAACACTCGTTATATGGAAGAAAATGAGCAACACCATCAACAAAAATAATAATAATAATCGCCAAAAATCAACGGTAATCTGTAGACATTTCAAACATGCACTTTATTATAATAGAATTGAATGGACTATAAACTACATACCCAAGAATTTTCCAAAAATTTAAAATAGGGTAACATTTTGATGAGAATTGTATGCATTTTTTTATTTTGCACAAAGTTTGGATTTATGTGGAACAATAGCCCAAAACCTATCAAAATATGGGTGACCTTATCCTTATGTCGGGCACTGTATATCGTTAAAGAAAAAAAAAGTAATACATATTTTCAAGAACTACAACAACGGTCTTTCGTTTCCTAATGTAGAAAAAGCTAGTAAACGAAAAATTCGTTTAAAAGTTTGATTCTTATTGAGAAATACCGAGGATGTCCTGATGAACTTCGGAATTAATGCAACAACATTTTGAAGTAAAATTAGCGGGGTGCAAATACTTGCGTGCTAAGAGTGTGTCAAAAGTACAGATTTTGTAGTTCAATTTGAAATTCTGAGTGTGGCACACCGTGTAATGAATATTTTTCTTTATAACTCCTGCATGGTCTTTAAAATCCTATTTTCAATATTCACATAAACAAGCGCTTCCATCAGCAGTGAGTTTTCGACCTAATGCTTTGGTAAAACATAGCCCAAAAGTCCACTGAAAGTTTGCACAAACAAGTATCCAATGTCTTCTGCGTTCTTACAGCGGTTGCCGCAGCTGCAGCCAATCAATATAAGCTTCTGAAAAGCGTGAATCTTAATACGATTCACAATAAAATTATATCAGCAGATTCATCAGCTCGTTCACAGCTACTTGAACGAGTTGACGCTGCCTGTGCCACAGTAACTGGAGCTTAAGCAATTTACTGCAACATATGGAAGTGTTGCCTTTTTATTCGCACTGACATATGTACTTCGTTGTTCGTACCGCGGAGGATTCTCGTCTACTTGCTGCAAGCCAAGTGATTTATTTGTGAGTATGAGTTTGTGCCCACATTTTCTTAAAGAGCTATGCTCGAGTGTGATAGAGCACTTTGCAAGCCATTAAAATTGACATTCATTTTGGAAATTTGCCAAAATGAAAAACTGTGAAGCCCTGCCCTTTGTGGTACTTAAGACAACGGATGGTAAGAGAAAATGTACACATAGTTCGTTTCGTTGCGAAACTTAGCGGACATTTCTTCTTTCAACTTCGCTGCGAGTACATCGCGATGATTGTTCGATAGACGAAAGCACAATAGCAGATTATTTCCAATATTCCCCATTAACTATTTAGCATTAGACTACCGACTTAGTACATACATACTTTGGCTGAGATACAAAAATTAGCTGTTTATCTTTTTTTTTTGCATATTCCTCACCAATAAGTATTGTTGTGAAATGAACATTATGCTAGTGTTGATCCTCTTGGTGTCCATCACTTAAGCGTCTCATAAAAGTGTCAACTTTTCATGTCCTGTCCGTCCTTTGTTGTGCTTTGTTATGTTTAGCGCCTCTCCATCCGTCCATCCGTCCTTTTCGCCTTTTCGCCTTTTGTTATCCGGCTGTGCAGAGTTTATTTTGCATGTCCTCCGCCACAGAAAGCGTCTTGTTGGTCTGTATGTGTGGCAAAATACCTTTCTCACTTGAACATTTGCTTTTCATCAACAAATTGCCAGGTCCTTAACATATCCGCTTCACCGCTTAGCTGTTTTCGTTTTCTTCGTGTCTTTTATAGCACTTGGAATTGTTCTATTGTTCCTGCTACCAGCGCCTGGTGACATTATCGTTGACTTTATATCAGGAAATCACAATTGCTCGCACACATTTGCCCAAGTACCCATGTGTGTGTGTGTTGTTATTAACATGCGATACAAGAAATGGCGGGTTCCATATCTCGGCATTGCATTGCCATATAAGCCTTCGATTACCTCAACTAAAAACGGACAACACTTACCAACTCTTTTTAGTCGAATATGCATTAATACTTAATAAATTCTACCAAATTATTTATGTTACATATACAGGATGTTCCAGAAGTCGACGTATTTGTATAGTTAAATATAGTGTTTATTTGGTGATAAAGAGATCCAAGTCATTTCGGACATTGTAGTGTCATCTATTGGCCGGGCAATAAACGTTTCAAATGAATTTACCCAGAATTTACAATAAGTAATAAACTTTAACCTTAATTATCTCAAAACAATGTCCGACCTACTTAGATCCTTTTGATTATAACCCCTTCATATGTAAGTAACGCGTAAACACGTTCGGGGTTGGATAAAAATAACTTTTTACTTTACACATCTTGAGAAATATTGGATGAAAACGGAGTTTTTAGGTGATTCAGCCAATTTTCGCCGCAAACAAAAGTACAAATTATGCGAGGGAAATGCAATTTTCGCATTTAAAAATAATTTATGGCTTTCCCGTTCACAGCAAAAGTTTACTGGCTCATTCGCATTTTCGCCACACAACATTTTTCACATCGCCCCCATCGTTGCGTTTGATACAGCAGCGCTTCTAAATGTTGTCTAAAAAGAGAGCATGCGGTGATCTGGTGCCGAGCAGAATCCAACGAAAAAGATGTCAAAACAGTGCCGGAAACGGAAATGTAGTGGTGCTGGGTGAAGCTAAGGTTTATGGTATGGTTTTAAGGGGCGCATTAGTCAGAGTGAGCGAGGGAGCGAGTGTGTCCTGGTTGGGCGCGGGTGCGTGAAAAAGTTGTAGAGCACATGTGTCGACGCTGTCACCACACACACACATACATACGTATGTACTCGCGTCGTTAGCGTTAGCACAATTTAAAGTACATACATAGCTGGCGCAGCATACATATACAGCTGTTGACAGAAAAATAGGGCATCTCAATCAGACAAAACAAAGTCATTTATAGAACTTAAAACAACAAGTTTGAAAATGTGTCAATATGTTGTTTTTGAACTAACAGAACCGTCACACAAAGTATAAATGATTCATGTAAAATTGTATCTAATTGAAAAACTGAACCTCCTTAAGAAGTTGGTAAGTTAATGTACATAATAATTCCTTTTCTTGGGAATACCCCCTTTGTTAACGATTCATTAACTATTTTATGTAATGCCTGCCCGATGATATCAAA
>JAPVRG010272670.1:16179-27311 GCA_029783565.1 Rhagoletis cerasi
AAAAAAAAAAAAAAAAATTTTTTTTACGATCGCCTTCAAAATATCTTTAATCCTAGGGGTGGACTGGAACAACTTTTTTTGTCGATCCACCCTACTGTACAGTGCAGCTTTTCCTCACCTCAGGTAAATAAATTTAAAAGAGAATACCAAAGACGGCAAGCACATGGCAAGGAGGGGAGCGTACTGTGCGTGCTTACGGTATGCTTGGCTTCATTGACGATGAAATTTTTTTAGTGGGCCATGACCCGCTTCAAATGCTGGAGCGGAACCAAAACTTTGTTTCGCGCATAAAAGCAGTTTCGTAGTTGAAATTAAAATTAAATTGAAATTGAGTTACATTAAAGATAAGAGTTTTGACTATCACTGTCATTGCATTCAAAATGTAGCATAATTTCAGCATATTTACGCTATCGTTCCTTCTGGTTGTTGTTCTATGAGCCAGCAGTAATTTTCGCATAAATTTAAATTATCATAACAAAATGCAAAAGCGTGCGCTCTCTTCGCTCGCAATCCGTCGCAAATGAATGGCATAAATTTAAAGTACCTACTTCACCGCCTTCACTCGCCTCATTTGCCGAAGTCATCCAAGAACGACAACAACTAAAGTGTGTAGGGTGCAGTGATGCCAAAACGTGGAAAATTTTCCCTTTTGTGGGAGTTTTTAATAAAAAAATTAGCTGAGAGTGAAAAAGGTAATTTGTTTTGTATGTCGAATAGAAAATGGTAATTTTGAAAGTGCCCACTTTATGTGGCTCAGTTGAGCATTAAATTATTTGTTGAACATAATTTCGCCACTCTATTGAGACCCGTTATCCGTGCTATTTAGACATGCGTACCTTCATATATATGAAATATGTGGAAGCTCAACACATTAAATAAAGTTTCTATCGCGGAAATTTTTTGCCGAACAGAACATTCGTTGGACTCCAGTACTCAAATATTTATCATTGGAGCAAACTAAAATTACTAATATTTTGTGTAATGTGTGGTGGCTCCTGAAGAAGATGCTGATGCTAAAAAATACTCACAGGTACGAAATATTTTGTTTTAAAAGATGAATCTACATATGTACATATATGTACATATACGAATATCTGTGTAAGTCCATTAAATTATAATGAGTGGGGAAAAATGGGAATATTTATAAGTTTTTGGGATATTTTTCTCGTCTACTTTGTGGCATCACTGGCGACCCACAGCCCAGTCGCTCGCTCCACCTGCAGCTCATTTGGTCGGCTATTTGTTCGTTTTCGAGTTTTTATTTTCCGCAATGCAATTATTTTAATTCTCCTTTTCGCCGTAATACGCTGCTTTCGTTGTAGTAACGATTTTCACGCCCGCACCTTCGTTGACGCAACTCTACCAATAAAATTGAAACAGGAACAAACACAAATGGCCAACAAACAGACTGAAATGAAGGGTGACTTAACGCGAACAGGAGGGGCAAATTTGAATTAAAGAGGAATCAACAAAGACCTTCCCGCTTCCTAAATACATATTTCTTGTTCGAAAAACTTTTACAGAAGCGTCTTCTGTTTATATTTACACCCGAGCGCACTTGTGCACAAGGGTATCATAACTTTGTTCGCATAACGGAATCGAGATAGATATTGAGACATGTGTATATGTATATTAAAATGCTCAGATTGAAAAGAGAAATCGATTAAGCCATGTCTATATGTCCGTCCGTCCGTCCCTCGACACTATATAACGTGTCAAACTTGAGATATCTCATCGAAATTTGGTACACAGGTATTGAAAATGGGCGAAATCGGACAGCAACCACGCTCACCTGCCAGTCAATGGTAATTTCGAAGAATTCAAAAAATACTAAATATTTTTCCGTAAATACTAAGTTTTCTCGTAACTATAGCATATCAGTTAACCTGCCCTTGAATCGCCATAAAAATCGAAAAAATGGCCTTATGAAAACCGTATGCAATCTTTCGCACCTCCACCTTCTTGTCGCACTATTTTCAAACCGATCCCGCCCCCATTAAAAAAATTATATTAATACTCTCCTCCCGTTGCAGTGATTTTCGTTCCATAACTATAGCACAAATGCACCTTAAGTGAAAACTTACCCGGTGTTTGCACTTCAACTAACATTTAAGATACGAATGGGTAAAGGTAGAATTAGATCAGTATCGAAAAAGGTCAAGGTTAGACTTAAGAAACGTGGATGTATAGAAACTTCGCCAACTTATGACATGTAAGTTTATCCAAACTTGGTTCAATTTTTTCACTAAGTCTAACTGAGCATATTATCGAAAATGTTTGAAATGAAAACAATCCTGATTATCATGCATAAAGATGAAAAACGATATTTAATACGTGTGCCGGGTACATACAGTTCGGTTTCGCCCGAACTTATACTTTACATGTTATTTTTGCAATTGCTTAGCTGCTGCTCCTTTCGATTCGGGAGCATTAAATTCCTAGCCACATTGAGGTAGTTGGTGGTGTTTACCGCGCACCGTCGTTGGTTTGTAGGTACTGAGCGTGCTTCCTATTCCGGCGACTGCCCGCACTCCCTTCTGCATTATATATGCGTTGTTGCAGGTATTTGTTTGCAAATTATAATTGTGTTGCGTTTTTCTGCAGTTTTTCATTTCTCAATTCTTTCTTTTGGTATTTTTAAGTCTATTTTGCATATCTTCCGTTCAAATGACGGAATATACTTCTTTGTGTTGCCTTTTTATTCCGCCTGACTGTTGTGAATTTTTTGCTTTGTTTTTTACATTTACTGTTGACGCCAGGCTTGCCACACGATATATTTATTTTTAGTACGATTTACATAAGTATTCAGTTAGTTACGAACACTTTGGACACTTCGTTTCAACTCGGTTACCTGAAGTTCATATTGAAAGTAATCCACTAAACGTGGTACACAGTACACATAGCCAATACTATCTACGAAGTGAACTAGAACAGAAGTAAGAATATCTATTATTTTATCTATTGAATCGAGCTCGCAGTTCTCTGCATTGTCCTAAGCCGGTGGTTATACCGGCAGTGCTTCATATTACTATTTGAACGGGTTATTATTTTTGATAGATCTCTTATTTCAAGAACATACTCTTATTAATAAAACAAAAAAAAATCGAATAAAATATAAAGGCCGTGCCACACGATTGGTGCATTTGTACAGATTTGTACATTTTGGCAGTCACAGAGTGCTGTTGTCTAGAACATAGTCAACTCAATAAAAAATTTCCAAGCACCGCTATATAACTGTCAATGTATACAAATCTGTACAAATTCACGAATCGTGTGACTTCGCTATAAGAAAAAAATTTTTTTTTCAAAATTTCTTTGCTGATCTTTTGTATGGCATGCATATCTACGTATGCGGCCAGCAACTTTTAAATTTTGGGAGTCATGTTTTTCTATCATTTAGTTCTATTCTTATTTTTTTAGCTTTTATTTTAATTGGACTAATAGCAAGTATTTTTTCTCGGCATATGGAAATGTAATTTTTTATTCCTTGTAGCAACTGCTTTCGCAAAACTCTTATATGCATGTGTGCAGTAGTATATTTTTCAAGTTTTTTTTTCACAAACTTAAGAGCGCTAGCCTTATTTACATTCTCCTCGCTATAAACTCCTGACATATTTGGCTCACTCATGAATTTGCATGAGTATTTGTAAAAGGGTTTATTCGTATTATTGGCATCACTTTTATTTTCATCGCTCCGAGTTTTGAAGTGGTGCGAAAAATATTTATCACTCACATTATATGTGAGTTAGGTTAAACTTAAACTTTTAATTAAGAAACTGGCAATAGAAACTGACGCAGAATCTAGATGAGTCTATGAGAAACAACCAAACAAGTGGCGCATAAAAAGATTGCTGAATGAGCACTCTCTGCTGATTTAATAAGTTTATCAACGACTAAAACTGCTGAGTGATGAAACCTGGACGAGCAAAAGCGACATAACACTCTCTTATGAGTAGTAATATTTTGAGGCGAAAAAACTGAGTTAATTTAAAGATAAATTTAGTTGAAGAGCGCTCTTTCTGTTTTAACTCACAAAAGAGGAAATCAAAATTGATGGAGTTGTAGTGAGGAGGAAGATGGAAATTTGATTTCTCAGTGTGAAGTTTTTTTATGTTAAAAAGTGTTTATTCACAAACAAAAGTATTGAAAATGGTACAGTAATGTGAAGAACGCTTAAAATTATTAATCAATATTCATATTTATAACAACTAAAATCCTTGCCAGCATCGAGTAAATAATAGTTTGGCAGTATTGAACCGTTATTTAATTTTTCCACGCGTATCAGATAGCCCTTTTCTTTTATTGCTCACATGATTCTCAAGAATAGCCCAGCAGTTTTCTATCAGGTTCAAATATGGTCTGTTTCCGGGCCACTTCAGTGTTGTTATGACCTTTCGATCCAAATATTCTGTTACTTGTTGTGAATAGAAAGAATAAAAGGGCTTCAATATTCTTGATAATGTTGTTATTTAAGGCAAAAAGTGGTCCTAACGATCTTTGAACCGTAGCATGGCGCAACATATTTTTATAATTTTGAGTAATTTGGAAAAATTTGACTAACAGCCAAAGGAAACAGAGCATCTACCGAGTCCTTTATGATTTCATTGTATCCGGCAGTGTTTAAATTTCCGTTATTGACGAACTTGGAAACAATACCAATATTGTCAATTTTCACAGGGAGAAAGAATGTAAAATACTTATTTGATATTAATTTGGGTACAAATTTCGTAGCTATGGTAACCATGGCTAAGGCTTGACTGTTTTACTATTCCCTTTTGCTGTTGGTTTTTCTCAGAATAATGGGAATCATAATTTAATTTATTTTGCCTTCTTCCTTACCGCTAATACATATACATATGCCTTACCGCAAAAAACTTCGTAAAATGGAAAGTTCGCCGCAGAAGCCATTATTGTTCGTAAATGCGAAAGCGAATTAATATTTTCTATAGACTTTAGAAGGATCTTGCTGGTATTCTATAGCATACATTTAACAAAAACGCGAACGACGTTGGATTGGAAACCACGTTTAAGCAGAACTTTGGAGTTACTACACGAGGAAGCTTCTTTGTTGCTTTAAGGTCTTCTAGCTCCATTTTTTAAGGCCCGTTTTGAAATAATTCCAAATCAGTCTCTCTGATTTGACTTAACTGGCTAAGAGTAACAAAAACCATGTGCTCTTTACAACGAGGTTGATATGCAAACAAGCGAAATGTTTTCAATAAATTTAAAATATTTGAAGGGTTTCATTGTTATGCCCGCTGCCTTTTATTGTTTTTGTTTCTGCATCTGAATTGCTTAGGGGCCATTCCATTGTGACTAGTGGGACATTTGACTCCAGAATGTGATTAATTGTGAATTCTAACTATGTCGTCGGAACTTATACAACAGTGAAGGATAGTTTTTAATATAGATAAATAACTAATGTATAAAATTCCTTTAAAAAAAATACCAAACAATTTATAAATTATTTACTATTATTTGAATGAATGTGACTAGTGGGACACTGAAAATCCCTCTATTTTACTTTTGTGCACTCAAAGACGAATTTTAACCAAAACACTTGATTTTCAAGCGACATTTTTTTGTGTTCGTTTTCATTAAAAATTTGGCTGATATAATCTTCATGGAAATATTTAAAAATATTTAGAATTGTAACTAGTGGGACAGGTCCTTGTGACTGGTGGAAAGTAAAAGTTTCCATAGACAAAAATTACATCTTTTAGTTTTTTAATGTTTTTACACAGATAAATCAAATGTAGTCATTTAGTAAGACGTTACTACTGAAATATGGATAATTAAGGCATTTA
The DNA here is from genome assembly GCA_029783565.1 of Rhagoletis cerasi. Taxonomy (NCBI): domain Eukaryota; kingdom Metazoa; phylum Arthropoda; class Insecta; order Diptera; family Tephritidae; genus Rhagoletis; species Rhagoletis cerasi. Next base: position 21,987 of record JAPVRG010272670.1, read on the forward strand.
ACATATTTGTGGATTTCCTTTTTTACATGGAATGACCCTTATGCTATTTTTGTTTGCGCTGCTGTTTTGTATGCAAATTGTGCACACATATGAAAATGTGGTTGTGGGTATGCAGTTCGGTTTTTGCGTTGCAACATTTGCATTTCATCAAAGCTGATTGTTGTCAACGTTGTTTTTCTTTTGCTGTTGTGCTTTATGTTATTCCTATTCACTTTTTATGCCCTCTCATCTTTCCTTTTCGGTTGTTCAATTATGCATCATACTTTTTGCTTTGTTTTCATTGTTTGTTCATTTTTTTTTTCAATTCCAAAATTTCAATTTCATTCAAAAGGGATAAAAAAAAGCGCGTTGGAGTTTAATTGCAAGAAACTGTAGCCGTTTGCTAAGTTAAATATGTAAGTATGTATGTAGAACTATGATGGCAGGAGTAGTAAATGCAAATCATGCAGCGTATCCGTCAGCAATTCATCAGCGTTGGGAAGACCAAGACTTTACTGCGTGAATGCTTTTCCTCACAGCTGGGTAACCTGGGTGCGAAATTAAAACAATAATTTTATGTCCGGCATAAATCCATTTTTGGTCGTTGAAGTCTGAATCTGTCTCGCTTTACTTTTCTATAGCCGATGATCGTATCGTTCCGAAATCGATAGCTCTCAGGATGCATACTAGAGTGGTGCGAAAAAAAATGATTTTTTAGTGGTATATAATGCTCACGAAAATTTTTGCTCATTTTGCTAAATGTTAAAATAAAGTAAAGTTTTTTAGAGGTCGTTCAAGTCTATTTTTGTTTTTTGCTTAAAATTACTCGTCCTTCAATCCTTGCGCATGCGAAACCCTCAGGAAATTGAAGTTTTTTAAGGTCTTATAATATGTTTTCGAGGTCGCTGAATATACATACTAGGAAAGTTATTTTTTGATCTGACCCTTACATTTTCAGATATTAGGAAAAATCTTTAAAAAACGAGAAGAAATCCGAAAATTGTGCTTTAAAAGTAATGATCGTAAAATTAACTGCCATCACTCATTTTGTTTTTCATAGATGTGGCTTTAAATATGACTTATTATAAAAAATTGCAAACATTTCTTCTACAAAATAATCAACTTTTAAATTGTGATTTTCGGATTTCTTCTCTTTTTTTTTAATATTTTTCCGAATACCTGAAAACGTAAGGGGCAAATCAAAAAATAGCTTTCCCAGTATATTCAACGACCTTGAAAACATAAAACATATTATACGACCTTAAAAACCTTCAATTTCCTGAGAGATTTCCTATGCTCATGGAATGAAGGACGAGTAAATAAGTTATGACTTTCCGGTTTTAGCAAAAGGAACACAAATATTCGTAAGCACTGAATAGTATAAAAAAAAAAAAATATTTTTTGAACCACTCTAATGTATATATACCATATACCTGATACATATTTTTTCAGCCGGCGTGTTGATCTGTTTTATTAAATGGGTTTATATTTTTATGGGACGCTGTGCTACTTTTAGTTGCATTTCCATTTTTTCGTTAGTTTGTTACTGTCGCTTTATGCCCTTTCTACTAGGTTGTAGCACTTTACTTGAATAGTCACGATGCAACTTGGTTTTCTTTGAATAGCGACATACAGTGCATTTTCTCAACCACACAGTGGCAGCTTGTTACGATTTGTCAGCGTCACGTTTTCATTAACGGACAAGTGCGGTGCTGTCATTGCAACGAGTGGGCGACGCGACGCCCTCTTTTTGGGAATTCTTGCCGCGGATGCTGCACGTGTACGTATGTAGTTCTTGTCTCGTTCCCTTTTATCTCACTTCAAATTCATATCCTGTGTAGACTAAATGTGCCTTTTGGAAAAAAAGTCATAAATTAGGGTTTCTCTTAATTTTTGAGCTGCTTGCGATGCACAGCAATCAGACCGAATACGGCGTGCCGAGCCCGAACTGTCTTTGGTGCTGTTGTCATGCTAGGCGGCGATATTCGCTTAAATTTCGTCTAACGAAAGCAAATATTTCGGAAGTAAATTTCATTTGCGGTTGAAGCTGCTTTCGAATTCACCACGAAGTGCTCGTTTGTTCATCGATTCGAATCTCGCTGCTTATAAATCAAACCTCTTCGAGTGTTCGTCTGATTCAACCAGGCAACGGCAGCCTAGACAGTTATGGTTGCCACAGCGACTCGTTGAGGAAATGCTTTTTTTTTTTTTGGTGTTGCTGAATTTTTAGCTGGCAGTGCGCAATTTATTTCTTGAATTCTTGTGCGCCAAGAATTTTATCTTGAAGCTACCATTTTTGCAGGGCTCTTTTTTGCCCTGATCTTCTGATTACACGCGAAACTTTGTTGCTTTAATCAGAGTATGTTCTTCATAAAATGCATCTACAAGCGTGTATGGCAATTCTTATTTGCTTTTCATCTCGCATTTTCCATCGCTTCTCTTGATTTGCAGACCTTTTTCTGTTTGGCTTTGATTTCGTTTTAAAAAGCACCAGTGCGCATCTGTTTCCCGCCTGTTTGTCTTAGCCGTCTCCTCTCTCCTGGGAAGAACAACCTGGCAATGATAAGCAGCATTTTCACTTTTGCTTCTTTTTATTTTCTCGCTTAAGTTTTGAAATTGGCGAAAAAGCTTTTAAAATGCACAAGCATTTCTTATTATGTTGTGTAGAGTTTTCAGTTTACCGCACTTCCGCCCTGCTATATTCCGACTCACCACCTCGACCTGCTTCATCTGTTAAGTCGAGCGCAAGTTTTCATAACTTTTTCTTCGAATTTCAGCGGCTTCTACCAACTCTTGCAACAGCTTTTGCATCTCCGCAACTATTCCGTTGCTAGTTCCTTGGGTTTAGCAAGTACATTTATTTGGCGTTAGTCATTGTGAGGTGTTAGTTATGTATCTTGTTTTTACCAGATTTTCACAAGAATTTGTTTTACCCTCTTTTTTTGGCGTAAACCAAAAGTGTAGAAGTGTAGTACCGTTTTAGAATATTATTTATATTCGTATTGAAAAGTATGTAAACAAATCTTTAAGTAAAACTGCTTCATAAATTTGAAGCCATTAAACCACGCTGAAGTTAACGAAACAGTTGCCATTACTTTCCGTTAATGAATATTGCACTGTCTTCCACCTCCCTCTTCTTATAGCTGTCATTAATTTTGTGGGCCAGTTTGATGAGCTTTTTCAGTTTTAAATATGTTTGGGTGCTTATCCCACATTTATAATTCCTTCGTCAAATGTCCATCTATCTTCCTGTCTTGCAAGTCGACGATTTAGTGGATCTATAGGAGCGCAGGTGTAAGCTGCGAGTTGAAAAGTCGACAAAACCGGTGGAGCTTTGAATAGGTCGCCCTATTTCCAATCGTTTTTAACTTGTTTTGCATTTATGGGCACGAAAGTGGAATTCGCTAAATTGGAATTTGAAGAGTAGTGGAGAGGGGCGCTGTGAAGAAAAGTCCAGAAAAGCGTCACATCCGAAAACCTTTGTCACGTGCTCGCTTCTGGCGGACATTCTCATTCAGAAGATAAAAAATATTCATGCCGAAAATTTCCTCTTACCTTCTGCATGTATAGACGAGGGTCGCAAGAGGTGGGCGATTTGAAAAGGGGTGCACACAGTGTAGTTAGTTTTATTTTTATCTTTGTACGATGTCAGCCGAGAGGTGGTGAAGCACAAGAGCAGAACACTGCATGTGTATTTTTGCCACAGCCTGAGGCAATTAATCACCTTCCGCTTCGCTTGACCTGTTAACACTCCAAAAAGCAGGTCGTGTGCGCGTGTTGTGAGTTTGTATCTTTCTGGGTACGCTCGTTTCCTGTAGTCCGTTAGCATGCCAACACCCTCTTAGTGGCACATGGCTGTTGGATGGTGGGTGCTGGGGGGCTAGCAAATTTCATCCGTACTGACATGTCGCTTGGCCCCAAAATTAGATTAGCATGGACTTGATTGCCACCCGACTGTGTGGAGGGGGCTTTTTACCTATGCGCCGCTGAAAAGGAAAAGAAATGCTTAAGTTTTACAATAAATCTTAAGTTACAAATACATACATGCATTTTTTTAACGTTTCGTTTAGATCGACTTTAGTACTTTTCCTTTTCACCCGAGAAATACACAAAATACTCATAATTCAAAGTCGCATAATCCCTATAACAACCACAGCAAACAAGGCTTTTAAGCACTTTCAGAGCCATTTACATCAACACGTCAAAATATAATTAATCGCAAAGTAATTGGCCCAAAACAGTTTATTTCGGCTGGATCAGCAACTGAACCATGAAGAAGCTATTTTTAGTAGCGCCAACAACGAACTAGCGCCAGCCGCTAATCAGCAGTGGATATAAAGTTGGGCAAAGTTGGCGCCAAGAAGTGACTAAGCTAGTTACATATACAGGGTGTCCCAGAAGTCGACGTCAAGCTCGCACTTCGTAAAATGTCTTTCTCCGTCTCACTCAAACTAGAATTACCTTTAAAGTTACGGCTTCAAGGAGAGCCTTGGGTACACCGCAATCGTTTTAAGTAAGAAAAAAATTTGAAAACTGAGTTTCTTTACAAATATCAAAATTGTCCACAATTTAAAAACAATCTAGCAAGTGTCATACCATTTTGGAATCCTTATTAAATGCGCCAACTTACAAAGTTAATTGCCAAAAAAGTGTAGTACATTTGTTTTTTAGAACAGTCAGTTAAATTTGGGCGAAGCATTAAATTTAAATTTTTTTCTTGGGCAAAACCTGTAATTTTATTTCAATCTAGACGAAAAATTACTCAGAATTACATAATAAAAACAAGTAAAGAAGTCTAAGTTCGGGTGAAACCGAACTTAAATACCCGGCGCACGTATTAAACATCGTTTTTTTCACAATTCTGAAACTTACCGTTATATGGTAAACAGGGGTGTTTTTCCTATTTCAAACATCTATAATATAAAAAAAAAAATAGGTCGGGTTTTCCTTCCTGGCGCTATAACTCCAGAACGGGCTCACCTATCCAAACCAAATATTTAGGCTTTGTTCGGACTATTCAGTAGATGGTTTGTGTTTTGAAATTTTAAGAATCGGATACCAGGGTCTCGAGATATAGGCCAAAACGTGGACCCGGGTAACCCTAGGATGTGTTTGTACAATATGGGTAGCAAATGGGAGCTGTTGATGATTGCTATAGTTTAGATTATTTTTCATGCCGCTCCGTGACTAGGGTCACGAGATATAGACCAAAACTTGGACCCGGATAACTTTAGAAAAGGGTGAGCCCAAATACATGCGAAAAATAGTCACGTTGTTAAAATTTGAAAATTTGTTCTGATGTCCAAAACCCCATAATCAGAGCAGATAAATGTGCCACTGGAAGTC
>JAPVRG010272671.1:0-12275 GCA_029783565.1 Rhagoletis cerasi
AAGTTAAACGTTTTTATGGGCACATCTTCTCTTTAGTTTTATTTTCGCTAGCAGCGATTATCCAAATATTTATGGGCCATAAAATATGTAGTTAGGCATTGAAGGTGATGCTTTAATGGTTAAATGTTATACATGCTCTTTTTTAACTACTTCGTCGGCTTTGTGGTTAACAAATGAGAATGTGTCTGCGGTGTTTTAGACAAGTTTCATAAAATGCAAAGAAGATCAGTTAAAGATGTGCACAAAAAAAATTTTAATGTAAAAATTTTTGTGGCTTTTTGAATTTTCACAATTAGTACGAAGATAAAAATACCTAGATATATGTAGGTATGTATGTAAGTATGTAGTAATAAAACATTATACTAGTCCTACGCTGGAGCTTGACTTTGGTCTTACGATCTAAAGCAAATTTAAAAGCAAACAAACCCATTGAAGAGCGACTTTGCTCCCGCGGACCATCATAACTGTATCAACTCCAACAAAGCAGACTGGAATATCTTCGCGGTAGTTACCAAGAGCAATTTCGCCGCCGTTCCCATACCCACAAATGTACAGGTTGGCAAACCTCAGTTCCGCAAGGTAGTCACTGTTGCAGCGGCTCGCTTCATTCTATTCGCGGCCTAAACCGAAACCGCCGCTGTGGAAGAGCGGTTCTAGTAGCGTTCGACTTGTCAAAGGCGTTTGATACCGACCGTCTAAAATATATCACTGTAGTTGTGGCAAACTATCGATGGCACTGTCGATAGCATCGATGGTACATCACTTTCACAACTATCGATGGTGCTGTCTACGGATACCATAGACGACATTTCATACCTACGTATACATGAATGTAGAAAAATTCATAGCGTCATTCACAGAACTGTGGTAAAAACGACCAATCTAGGTGGACATTGCTCATAATTTCTAAATAAATAGTCGAAATCACTTCAAAATGTATGAGTATCTTCTTGAGATTCATAACGGTTATTATATAAACTGCGGCGCCGATCTGATGCGACGCTCAGTGGGCGGAGGGCGGCAAAAAGTAGTTTTTCGAAAGTTGGAATTTTTAACTTTTTGTGAACGCAATCTTTAGTATATATACATATCTAGATTTATAGAATGTAAAATATTTTCAGTTTAATGGGCGCTTTCATACTTTTCTAAAGCTTCTAAACTTGACCATTTATAGAAACTAAAAACTTATTTAGTAAAGAAAGGTACATATCCAAAAAACAAAAATTTTTACAGCAGGGACTTTTCTGTCAATCTTAGTTATAAGTTCTACAAACTTTAAGTGTGTTCAGTTTTGAGAATATATTTTTTTTGTTAGCCGATATTTTAACATTTATGGGAAAACATTTCTACTTGTAAGAAAAAGCACTTAAGAATCTAGTTAATAGCTCCGTTTGCCTCCGTTTCAAAATTTATATCATTCTATTTGCTGATGTATACGTAAAAACATTTAAAAATATTTAACAATAAAGTTGAAAACTCGGGCGTAAATTAATAAAATATATACATATATAAAAATAACAAGCTTAGTTTGTCAAAGGTGCAGTGGACAGTGTTAAAAACCCAGTGATTAATGACTTCGAAAACTCCTAATTTTTGCTGCGCTTTACACTAAGCCCTCCCACTGTGCAACGCAACAGCCACCATCGAAAAAATGCGAGTTTGGTACCGGTTGGGATGTCCCTTCGGTACGGTAAAACGAATTAAACTACTTTCAGAGCTCTATCCACACATGCTCCATTTTAATATTTATAACATTAACCTGGTAAGCGACAATTTTCTCAAAGCTAGTTTCATTATCTTAAAAGATAATGTGTGCATTTCATTTTTTAAAGGCAAGTTTCTTGAAGACTGCTATACCAAATTTGAAAATCGAATAAAATGCGTCATTAAACAAGTTTCTTTCTATTTTCTGCAAACTTAAAATTTTTCCACTTACAATGTTATTTTAGGCGACCATTCAATTGTCTAACAAATGTTGGATTCGTCGTTTTATTGTTTTTCCCCCAGACCCCTAAATTGTTCGCTGGTGCAAGCTTTACTGCTTCTAGGGCCACAAGAAATCGTCTTGATATTCGCTAAATTCCATTTCATCCATTCGGCATTTTTTTTTCAAAAAATTATGACGGCTCCGTCGACTTTCCACCCATTGTGAGTAGAAACTGCTACGTTTTGTATTATAATTTTCTTAGTTACCTCATCATCTAAAATTATCTGCTGCTACTATCGGCTGACGTAACGCTTAACCTCAGAAACGTTTCATTTTTCACTAATGTGTGCCACCCACACGGCGCAGCTAAATAATTTTGCCAAATTTTTGTTTTTTGGGTTTAAAAATTTGGTCCTCGAAGCCGCTAAACTCACCAATGAATGCCGTCTTTCGCTTTTAGGGGTGTTCAGTTAAAAAATTGCACTCTTACAATATAAGTATGTGGTAAACTATTGAAGGCACTATCGACCGAAAGTGACTATAGACACAATTGCTAGTTGCCCAAAAACCATCGCCAACTATCGATGGTGTCCACTATCGGCTATCGGTATTTTGCCACTACTATCTCGCTGCTAGAAGACACTGAGGCTACCTCTCTCCCACAGGTGAGTACCGGTCAGTGAGCAGTGGTCAGTAATTTTTTGAGTCCAACATCTAAACAAGAATAATTAAAGAAGAGGCTCTACAGGTTAGTGCCCTATTCCCGCTATTGTTTAATTTCTACACCTCAGCCACTGGAGGGGTTTTCCCTCATCCCATATGCTGACGATTGTTGGATATTTACGTGCGGAAATAATTGATGAACTCTGCTCGAAATTAAACGGCTATCTCTCCGAACTTTCTCGCTTCTTCGCAGGGCCAACTCTCCACCCAACGAAATTAACGGCGACCCTGTTCACCCCTTGTGGGAAAGAGGTCAAGCTTCAGTTATGTATCCACGCCGATGGCACACCGATTCCTATGGTAAATATCTAGAAAATTTTAGGTAATACCTTTTCATAGCATGCTCTAGTTCCCCGTACACTCAACCGCAATTCTCAACAAAGTATAGAGTCGCAACAATGTATTCAAATCGCATTGGGAGCAAAGAGCACTTAGAACAAAGATACGTTGTTGGCAACATTCAAGGCAATATGGCAGCCGGTTCTGAATTATGCTGCGCTTTTTTGGTCGCCGGGACTAGTTGTATGCAATGGAAGAAGCTACAGACTTGCCACAACTCCGCGCTCTGGACAGCGACAGGATGCCTTCTGATGTCGCCCGAACACCACCTGCATAATGAGGTAAAGATGGTCCCAGTTAAGGAGCACAACCTAAAGGCTGGTTTTCACTATGTCAAATTCAATGGCCTTTGTCGTCAAATGAGTGAAAACACATTATAAAATGGGACTAAAAAACGGTATATGGATTAGATTAGATCAGGAGAAGTCCTCAATTATATACAAGCGCTGCTAAGTCGGCTATTTACCCGTTTTTTGGCCCATTAAGCAATCGGTAAAGGTTATGTCAAAATATGTCCACAAATTTTGTCGTCAAAATATGACACAATGAAAACCAGCCTTAATGCTCAGCAATTTCTCCAGGCACGTCAGAAGGCATATCTTCGAATTCAGGAACGCGATCCAAACTAAAGTCATTAACGGCATCCGCAGGTAGTTCGTCAACATCTCCAGTGACGGTCGCCCCATGAATGTCGTTATTGCAGCCCAGTCACCACGAATCGCAGAGGAACATCTTAAGCTGCTGCGAGGGACCCGCGTAGATCTGGCGCCGTTAAGGTCTGGATATTGTAGACGACTGAACTCATATTTATCCACACTCGACCCCGACATACTCAACATTAGTATGTCCGGCTTGTGAAGGGTTTCTTCACGACACCAAACACCTCTTAATTTGCTACCTTAAACAGAATTTAGCTAACACTCTGCTTCCTTTGGTCCGACCTTGCCGAAACTGCGGTTTTCCTAAGCCTGCCGTTAGTCGAGCTTGAAGACAACGGAGGATGGACTATCCGATTAGGCAGGGCTTAGTAATGCCGCTAAAACAAAAATGTTCAAACGCTATCTAAGAGTCACTTAACTCCTTCGTTACTATTCTCACTCAATGAAGTGTGAATTGGCGTTCGCGCTTCCCATCATTTACATGCCTCTTCTATCGACAAAGAGTATTCGGTCTCTCTTCAGTCGCAATCATCGCTTGGTTATGTGGTTTGGCAGACCGATTGTATGGATGCATTAATGTTTTTCTTTACAAGTACATATGTATGGTAGGTCGAGGCTTTCTTTTCCGTTGGTGCGAAGAAATGGCTGTAATACTTTGACATAAAGAATTGTAACATCACTGCTTGTAGCTGATTAAGAGGAAAGCTGCAGAAAACTTTGAGTAAAGACAAAAATTTGTTGCTGTTTAATTGACCTTAAAATGAAGCTGTAATTTCTCGCTCCATTTACTAAACAGTGAAAATCAATTCTCAATCTCTTCTTCTGTGCATTTTCTCCGCTTAACAATATTTGGAGCATTACTGAGTAAGAACTAGGCTTGACTTTTCTATTTTTTTTTTGTTTGTTTTTGGAATTTTTCCGCAGAACTTTTTCTTTGCTTTTCCCAAAATGTCTACCAAAAAATCAAGTCTGCCCTATGGTTTGCAGCGAAGGTATATTTATTTAAGTAAACGAACAGATAAAAGAATAAAAAAATTAGATTGAAGAACAATTAGGTAACTAAGTCAAAAGAAGAATATTTTATTATTAATACTTATCTGCAATAACTGTTTTGGCACAAAAAGCTAAAAGACAAAAAGAAAAAAATTTTTGAAAAGAAGAATTATGGTTCAACCGCCCGCAGAAATGTTAGCAAAAGAAAAGCACTAACAACAAAGCGCAACATAAATGCATGATATGTAAAGGTAGCTGCGCATGCGCAAACTGCACGCAAGCATAAATTTTGTCTCAGCATATTTACTCACAGTTGCACACATACAAAAAGTACTGCCGCATGTGCAGTGGGTGCCCAGCGGTGTTTGTTTAGCTTTTTTACTTTTCCATTTTTTTTTGATTGCTGTAGCGCAACGCAGCAGAAAAACGCTTTCACTGCGCACCCAATCACAACAACTATCCAGACATGAGCCAGCCACTTGTATGGGTTAGTGGAAAATTTCAATGTAAAAAAAAAATTCAACGAAAAAAGAACGAACCACAAAAAGATGCGGAAGCCGTTGATGAATTGCTGCACTACATGGCATCATGAGTGGCATTACAACAAAGTTTCAACAAAACAAAAAATTTATTTTAAATAAATAAACACATGTACATTAGACCGTCCCGAAAAAAAAGTTCGCCGTTAACCTCTGAGTCGAAAGTATTTTTCCAAGGCAATTTCGATAGGTAGGATTATTCCAGTAAAAATATTAAAAATATTTGTATTGCCGAATGTATATACAGTGGCGGACAAAAGTCTACATACAGCGAATTTTTCAAAATGTATGTAAAGTTTTTTATTTTAATATCTTTTAAGAAATTTTTTTATAAAAATATAGTTCATACTACAACAAAATACATCTATTATATAAATAGGCAATTATGTTTCCTTTACATCCCTTTTACGGCTAAACTATACTTCTAAGGTATAAACAATTATACATCATTAAAATTTCAAATTAGTTTAAAATAGAGCGAAAAAATCAGTTCAAAAGTCACACCAATACCAATGCCATACATGTGCATGGTTGGGGCGGAAATGCGCCCTAAATGTATGCTTTAATATTGATAGTGAAACGCGAAGCAGCGGTGTAAGAACAATTTAGATTGAAATTAATGCAACGGTGAAGGAAAAGTTGAATATGTAGATGATTAAAGGAATAAAGGAACAGATAAAAATAAGAATAAAGATTCGTAAAGATAAAGACAAAGAAGAAGGTAAATTCAAATATTTAATATAATAGCAAAGGAGGGGGTGAATATGTACATAGATGCAGAAAAGAATGAAGATAAAGATTAGGTTGAAGGCAAAGGTAAAGGTAAAGGTAAAGGTAAAGATAAAGATAAAGATAAAGATAAAGATAAACATGAAAAGATAAATATAAAGATACACCTAAAGAATACAATAAAGATAAAACACGAGACAAAGGTAGAAATAAAGAAAGTGATAGAGATAAAGAAAAGAGGTTGAGAAAAGGAAATCAATATGTTGTGTTATGTTATGTTATGTTATGTCATGTTATGTTATGTTATGTTATGTTATGTTTTGTCATGTTATGTAGGTTGGTTAACGCTTTTCACCTCAACTCACCATAGCCCACGTTAAATCACCTCACTTCATTTTAACTCACTTCCCCTTAACTTATCTGACCTCACCACTCCTAAATTCAACACATCTTAACTCCCCACACCCATATCCACAACTACTGAACTCACGACATTCAAACTCGCCTCACCTAAATTCACCACACCCCAACTCACCACACCGTAACTTACCACACCCAATTTCACCACTTGACATGATATCACTTGATTTGGCATTTTCACATCACGTCACATTAGCATTAGCTGATATTTCGCCACAATTAAATAAAATAAAGCGAAATTAAATTAAAGGAAATAAAATAAAATTAAAAAAAATATAATAAAATACAGCAATAAATAAGTACAGCAAAAACAAAACAAAATAAAATAAAGTAAAATAAAATAAAATAAAATAAAATAAAATACAATAAAATAAAATAAACCAAAATAAAATAAAATAAAATAAAATAATAAATAAAATAAATGAAATGAAATAAAAATAAAATAAATTAAAATATTTAATAATAAAATAAAATCAATTGAAATTAAATGAAGTGAAGCGAAATGAAATGAAATAAAATATAATAAAGTAAGTAATACAACACAAAATAAAAATAAAATAAATAAAAAAAATTCTAATAAAGAATAAAAATAAAATAAAGTGAACCAAAATAAACAAGAATATAATTTAATCTTATATAAGGATGCTGACCGTTGTGGTGGTTGAATTTTGGGCGAACTCTAGCACAAATAGAATCTCTAAACTGTTTGCAAAACTCAGGAAAATTCAATCAATTTTTTCAACTTTCTAATCAGATTTTTTTGGAAAAATTTTGACTATGCAGATTTGTAGCTTATTAAATTTTAGAATAGCAAAGTGTAAGTCTGAAGTTTCTAAAAAATTCCGTTGATTTTTTATAACAGAATTTTTCTAAAAAGTTAAAAGAATTTTTCTTATAAAGTTGAAACATTTTATGAAAATTTATTGAATTTTCCTGAGTTTTACAAAAACTTTAGAGATTCTATTTGTATGTATTTTGTTGTAGTATGAACTATATTATTATAAAAAATTAGTTAAAAGAAATTAAAATAAAAAACTTTGTATACATTGTGAAAAATTCTCTGTATGTAGACTTTTGTCCGCCACTGTAGGTGTTCACAATGGATGTGTGCACATTAAAACGTACCAGAAAAAAATCGCTGTGCATCCCTGGGTCTGAAGTATTTTTGCAAGGCAATTTAAAAAAAAATTTTTTTTTTGATCGAACCTAATGATCGCTTTTTTACATCTACTTTAAGATTCGACTGTAAATACTGAAGATATGACGAAAAATGTAAAATGCCGATCCCTATGTTCGGTAAAAAAAATTAAAATTTTTCCGAAACTCCCTTGCAAAAATACTTTAGACTCAGTGGTGTACGGCGAACTTTTTTCTATTTCCCTTGTTAGGTGGTACGGCCTAATGTACATATATACATATGTGTCTGCCTGTCTGTGCGTTTAATAATGTGCACTTAGGTACTTATGAATATGCGGCACACGGTTGTACTTTCGGTGGCCCAATGCGACGGTTGATGGTTGGTGGCTACCTCCGCCGCTGCGTATCTTTGCGTTATACTTTGCTTCTGTGCGCTGCTTTGCCTTCGTGACTCTTTTGACGCTTTGTTTTTATGTCAATCTCAAGTCGGCTTCACAGTCAACGTAGGCCTCAATTTGTTTTTTTTTCTTTGGGTGCACAGGTTTATAAATATTTACAAATGTTTGTACGTATTGCTTACTATGTAAGCGCACTTAATGCTGTTGCATTTGCTTTGGCCATAAGTCAGCCGATGTCAACAAATGTCAACAGTTTGTCAAATATTTTACCTACTTTTTGTTTTGCTTCGTCATTTTTTGTTGTTATTATTTTACCATTGTTTTATTTTATACGCTCCACTCCTAGCCTTGACCTAGCGCACTACTTTTGCTGCCACACGAAATTGAAAAAAAAAAATACAAATTGTTGAAAAATTAAAAGAAAAATGTGAAAAGGTGCTGAAGGAAAGCTGGCAGTGTCACCTGCAAGCCGCCACCTACACATGAAAACGTACATATTTATGTACTTGCAGTTATACACTCATATATGCATGTGTATGTATGTACGTGATTTAGACAATATTTGTTTGCTACTTGCATTTGAAGCACCTTTAAATGGCACTTTGAACTCGCAACGGCTGTCGAAAAGTGGCGTTCCATGGTTTTCTACTTATTTTTCTATATGCGTGGGAAAAATGAGCTTTCTTATTTGGTACTACTTAGAAATTGGGGTGATAAGCGTTAAATTTAATTAAAAAAATAAAAATACAATTTTTGTACTACTTTTGACTTTTAATATTTGAAGCGGAAAATAGTTGGTATTTTTTGCTTTTTACTTTTTAGGCACTAAAAAAGCAAAGTTCGGATTTGAATGTAATTTTCAAGCTGAAAAGCCTTGAAAAATTCTGAAAGGTCCGAAAAAAATAAAAAAAACCAAATGATTCCTCGAAAGGACGGATAAAACAAAACGCGAATAAACCCGAAAAATACCAAAAAATCCAAAAAAGCTGAAAATCTCAAAAGTGCCCCAAAAATTCTGACGAAAAAGTCCCAAAATGTCCCGAAAAAATCCAAGGGATTTCAAAAAAATAAAACACAAAAGGAATTCCAAAAATTCCGGAAAATTGCGAAAAGTAAAAGACAAAGGTATCTCGAAAAATACCAAAAAAATGCAGAAAAGTTCCTAAAATATCCTAAAAATTCCCAAAACCATAAAAAAAACTCAAATATGAAGAATCGCGAAAAATTCTTGTTTATTATCAAATTTTGCATTTATTTATTGTTTTAAAAAATTAAATAAGCTGTCAGGCCAGAAAACTATTCAAAAGAGCTAGCGGCCAGACGAGTTGAATCCTTGTCTACTTCAACAAGAAAGCATGTATATACAGTGGCGGACAAAAGTCTACATACAGAGAATTTTTCACAATGTATGCAAAGTTTTTTATTTTAATTTCTTTTAACTAATTTTATATAAAAATTTAGTTCATACTACAACAAAGTACATACAAATAGAATTTCTAAACTTTTAGTAAACCTCAGGAAAATTCAATAAATTTTCATAAAAGTTTTCAACTTTCTAATCAGATTTTTTAGAAAAATTTGGATTATGCAGATTTTTAGCTTATTAAATTTTAGTATAGCAAAGTGTAAGCCTCAAGTTTCTCAAAACCTCCGTTGATTTTTGATAATTTTTTTTTGCTGACAATGTTATGCGTTTTCTTCCATAGAAAGTTTGTTCGACAATTTTTTTTATATTGAAGAAAATGCATAACACCGTCAACGAAAAAAAAAATTGCCAAAAATCAACGATATTTTGCATTAGAATTTTCCTGAGTTTTACAAAAAGTTTAGAGATTCTATTTGTATGTAGTTTGTTGTAGTATGAAATATATTTTTATACAAAATTAGTTAAAAGAAATTAAAATAAAAAACTTTGCATACATGCTGAAAAATTCTTTGTATGTAGACTTTTGCCCGCCACTGTAGGTAGGCGCTGCCCTCTCTAAATTATATAGAGCATCGCTCCTATTGGGCCACATTCCCGGTAAAGGGACAGAGCTAAGGTTGTACTTTTACCGAAGGCAGGAAAATGTGAACAGCTGCCTTCATCTTACATACCAATTAGCCTCAGCTGCTTTCTCTTAAAAGTTATGGAGAAAACGTGGCATCAACACATCAGAGTAGTTAAACTAATGAAAGGGCTTCTGAATAAGGACCAATTTCCTTATTAACCAGGCAAATCCACTCAGACTTCCGTGGACAGCCTTACGTCGAAAATTGAAAAGGCTCTGGAGTCTAAAAACATAGCCTTCATTTAGGTGATGTGTCTGGATAAGACACTCACCTGGAACGCAATTTTGGATGCAACTATCAATAAGGCACTGAGGGCTTTTTTTGCTTGCACACGACCTTTTGGGAAAAGTTGGGGACTCTCTTCCAAAATGACCTACTGGTAATTTAATATAACTGTGAAGCCAGATGTAGCACTCTGGAGAGCTGAGGCTTAGTACACATATGGATAAAAATTCGGAGATGGAAAAACTGGAGCTGGTAACTACATTTGGGCCAAGTTTCAAAAAATCGACGTCAGTTGGCAGCTGTCCCAAAATTTTCAAGCGGAGATTCACGCAATATAAATTTGTGGCAGAGAACGTCTCAGAAGAGACACAGCTTTTAAGAAAATCTGCATTATGTCGGACAGTCAGGCTGCCTTGCTAGCGCTGAAATCCCACATAACGAAATCAAAACTGTTATACGAACGACTGTTTCAATAGCTTACGTGCTCTTGGAACAAAGAACGCACTACTGGGCTGGGTGCCGGAACATAACAGCCATGATGGCAATAAACGGGAGAGCCGCCTGGCAAAACATGAAGCTACCAAGTATTCCATGGCCTATAACAAAAAGAGAGAGGGGCCGAAATACGTGAGTGCGAAGAGTTTGAAATGCTGAGCGATAGGAAAAGTGCCCCAAAATTTTATCAAAAAGTAAGGCGAAGTACAGAAGGTTTCAAGACGAGGGCGAATTTCTGTAATAACAAACACAGCGACCTAGTGGCCGGTGTCCATAATGTGCTTAAATTATGAAGACAAAACTTTTCCACCCTGCTGAATGGAAGAAGCACTTAAGCCAGCGGAGAAAATGAACCCGAGCCCCACTCCATCGACGACGACGGAAGCGCTGTCCCACCGCCTGACTGTGACGAAGTACGAATAGTAATTTCGAAGCTGATAAACCGCAAGCTGCTGGTGTTTATAGGCAGCTGCTGGCTGAGTGCTTCAAGTACGGCGGCAATGGTTGATAAGGTGCATGCATCAACTCTTTTGCAAAATATGGTCGGTAGAACTCATGCCAGCAGTGTGTTCTGTGCAATCCTGCCGACTGGCGACCTCGGCATAAGCCCATTCTTCTGCGAAATCAGCCTTCTTAGCATCGGCTATAGGGTTTTAGCGAGCGTATTGTCTGAAAGAGAACAGCCCATCCTCAACGAACTGACTGGGCTGACTGACTGACTCTGTGGCTGAAGGCCTGGTACATAAATCAACCATTCTTGCACCTTTTGTTTGTGCAAGTACCTCTCCCAACCACTCGATAAAAAATTAGGCCTTAGGGAGAGTGACTCTCTATCGTGCGATATCTCTAGTCTGATACTGAAGAAGATAATCAGAGCTGCAGAACAGATAGGTTTAGATACAATATTTTCTAATAACGTACCATTTCCAGCGAATGTCGATTATATCATTTTGCCCAACAACCGCACTGTTTGTTCAGCCTTTTTTAAGTTGGATATGGAAGCAAAGCGAATGGGCCAGGAAATATCTCCGGCCAACGCATTCGTGTTTCGGCACTTACGTCGCTATTGATTTCGAAGAAATATATCACTTCGTCTACTTGAAATCAGTTACACTGATAAAAATACTTTTCGGACTGATTGTGAATAGGCATTTGAGCAATAAATTACCTCTTCGATAAGGGGAAGTACTACTTTATGGGTCTCCCATCATACCCGGCATGATGCATGGCGCAGAAATGTCGCGGTACCCGGTAGTGTTGATAAATAAAGAAAAAGGCCTCCTCGACGTTGAAAAGCTCAGGTGGAGAAGTACTTAGCGTGTCTAATAGGCACCAGCTAGTGAGAAGAAAGCAAAACTGGCGTGCTATGGTTGGACTTGCTTATTGCTTAAGTGTTTATAGCAGGGCTGCTCAACAAATTTAAGTTCCTGAGCCAAACGACAACAACGTCAATATCAATTACAAAAACTTCATGTTGGGAATTACAAAAAATTTTCAACCCCAAACTAATAGACCAATGATACAAACATACAGATGAACAAATGCGAGCCAACAGTGAATGAATGTCGATCGATTTTTGCCATTATAGCAGCAAGAAAGAACAAGAAAATGATCCATCAAACATTTTATGCACCTTATT
>JAPVRG010272676.1:0-18105 GCA_029783565.1 Rhagoletis cerasi
TAGATTTCTACCAAACACAGCTAAACTATTTCTCTAAGTTTAACTGAGAATATTGTCGAAAATGTTTGAAATGTGAAAAAACCATCCCTGTTTACCACGTAACGGTAGGTTTCAGCATCGAAAAAAAACGATGTTTCATACGTGCGCCGGGTATTTAATGTTCGGTTTCACCCGAACTTAGCCTTCTTTACTTGTTCATAGTTAGGAAGCATAAAACAAACATTTAACATTTTGCGTCTGAACGCGTTCGAGCCTGGGACCTTCTGGAATGTTATAAATAATAACAGGCACCTCTGTAAACTCAGCTGCAGCCAAGGTATGTAAACATTTCTTAAAATCAAAGAAATTTGATTGCAAATTTAAAACACATCCCCTTAAAAATAATTCCATATCGCTAACATGGGAAAACCAAAAAGACTGTTAGAAAATATCATGTTAATTTTTTCGTAGTGTAGAAAAAGAGGTCCAAAGCGAACTAGTTCTAAACTGTGGAAATGGTAATGCAGCGGTGGCAATTTCCATTTCCTATGACATCGCCGTGTTAAATTCACCAGTTGTTTACATGCAAAAGAGATTTATCGCGAACTAGTAGTGGTTCTAAATGTACTAGAAGCGAACCAGTTCAGAACTACAGATTTTCCCTACAGGGTAGTGGCGTCATGGTGCGTTGTAGTGTGGTGTAGAGACGACTCAATGTTTGATCTACACTTTTTCAAGTTGAATGCTTGAAATTTAAGATACAAAGTTTTTCCCGAAAATTAGGACATAACTATTTGTAGTTTGCAAACTGTTAATCCATTAAATTTGGATCAGCTCAATGAACATGTAGGACCTTTGACATTGCAGGCAAAGCTGCCGCAGCACGTGTTGCAATATCGCTCTGTAATGCCTAGATACCTTATACTTCTCGAGAGTTTCAATTTCTCCTCTGAGTACACGGATCATAAGGTCTCCAAACTGCCCGTCTCTGCACACATTCCCCCAAGGGATAACTGGGTAGGGCGAGTTGAATAATCGGAGGTAGCAGTGAACTTTTTCAAGGATGGGTTGAAAATTGGCAAAAGGATTGGCGTAAGGGTCTTTCCCATGAGATCCCCACTAATATCTCCACTGTCCAAGAGTGTGACGTTAGGAAGAATAGGTACTGAGCTCACTAATGGTGCGCTGAAAAAAATTTCGCCGGAATATTGTTAAATTAGGCTTAAAATTTTGTTACCAGATGTAGGGGGAAACTGCGGATCTGATGAGCTGGGTAGAAAGAGTAACCTAGAAATTATATCACCGGGCTGGCCAAGGGTGGTAGCTTTACTCACCGGCTGTGGTTCGCTCTTGGAAAGTTGGGTCTAATGTCAGCTCACCGAATGCTGGCCGAAAATTGGGACTGAAAGATCATTCTACCCCACATAGATCGAAGCTGTGAAAAGAGCTACTTACTCTGGCTAAACCATTGGCTCTTATATTTTATAAGGGTCTTGGCAGAGCACTGTTCGATCGGAACCAGACCTTTTAAATAATGATTAATAATCATAATGATTATTAATTAAAGCACGTTTTAATTGGGTAACCGTTTAATGATAAAATGCCATTATTTGCACATTTTTAATGATTGATAATTAATTTATTAAAAAAAAAAATTAATTAATTTTAATTACATGATTATTTTTTTATTTTTTATTATTTTCAATTATTTTCGAACTTTTTTAATTGCATGATTAATATAATTATTGGATTATTTTCAATTATTTTTGATTTTTGTTTTAAATTTTATGATTTATTTCAACTTGTGAATAATACATTGTAACGCAGTTAATATACATATGACGAGAATCAATACAGTAACCTGAGATAAATGCACAAGGATAACAGCACTGGTTGCTTTATTTTATTGGCTAATTTTTTATTAAAGTATTGTCTATACTACAAAAAAACTGAATACTATACATGCATCAGAGTTCCAAATTTGGTGTAAAACTTAGGAAAATTTCACACGTTTGTCAATATACACACGTAGTCCACTTCTTAATTAGTATTTACTCGTACAGTGAATTTGGTTTCAGTTATTAAATACTAACTTATGAAAATTTGCTTGCCAAACAAAGCTTCATCTATTTGGAAAAATAATTAAAAATAATCAAATAATTAAAAACAATCAAATAATTAAAAATAATTAAACATTTAAAAATAATCAAACAATTAAAAAAATTATTAGATTAATTTTGATTATTTGATTATTTCTAATTAATTGATTATTTTTGATTATTTTTTTAAAGCTATTAATCATGATTATTTTTGATAATTTTTAATTATAATTAATTATAAATTGCTGGGTTATATAAAATAATCATTAAAATTAAAAAATGCTAAAAAATTAAAAATTAATAATCGTAATGGAACTCACTCTGCAGCGCGCTGTAAGTTTAAAAATTAAATCGGATTCTCACTGCAGCAGTTGCCTGGGGGATGATAAGGTGGAATCATTTCAACAATTTCGGACTGTCCAGTTTCAGCAAGGATAAGATTAACGTATCTTGGCGTATCCAATAGCATCTCAAACACTGTCCTGTAGTTTGATTAAGGAGACGTCCACCACGAGAGCAAGGAGCAAGAGAGAAAATACACTTCGTACATTCCACGGCGCTAATATTCAAGAAGTATCTCCTAAGGACGATGAAATATTACATTTACGAAGCATTGTGACGATCAAACACATGTAACTGTAAAAGATGATCAGGCAGTCCTCACAGCTGCCTAAATGCTAAAGTTAAGATTCAGCCATCGGTGGTTGGGTGCAGTGCTTCCTAATTAGTAGGTACCTAGGACATAATAACCGCATTTCGGCGCCATTTTGATGCACTTCTCGTAGGAATTGCGCTCTATCAGAAGCATCTTAAACCCTGATAAATTTACCGAGTTTGCTTATAGGAACTGCTGTCTTCCTAGTTTTTTATACTTAATATTCGCAAGGCCTGGGCATTCACACAAGACATGCCGGACACTTTCTTTGCTATCGTCTAGTTTTCCTTTACGGCAAGTTCTTTATAGGGAAGTACAATGTATTGATAGTTGCTACTATTCTTAGTACTCATATCCTTTACCAGCTAATCAGTTTCGAGGTCTTCGTACTTTTAGCAAGAGCCCATAGTTGCCTTGATATCTTTCAAGTCTATATACCTGACCAGCTATATCTAGCCAGTCCAAGGTAGTGCATATTAAATACGCCAATTCATCCCGCATTGCCTGTAATGTGCCTATTTTGGTGAACTCAGGCAAGAGAGCGGATCACTAACTGAGACATTAAGCTTAATTGCATATTGCATTTATTGAACAGTTTATATTTGGTAGACACAGATGATATTTCTAATAACATTGTCTGGGTACTTGTTGCTTTATCTTGAGGAGGAAAATGATTTTATCTTTTCCCAGATGAGGAGAAAAGTGCCACCGAGTTTCTCGGAGCAGACTCCCAGCCAGCACCGCAGCTCATCTTGGATATGTCGTTGTAGAGAGAGAAATTACTTTCTGGATGGGAATAGAACTTGTACGTATTGCTTGGGGTGCAATGCTTGAAGATAGACGAATCTACTTTTCGGTTATATTCGTGTTTAGTCTATTGAATTCCAATATCAATTGCTGTGAGCTATTGTCCTTAATTAAACTTCAAACTAAGCACCATGATTGAAGGCAGGTTCGTTTATTTGTTGATCAAGTGCATAGAAAAAAATATGCCTTTAATTAACCAATGGTGAGATGTATGTATTTGATTCTGCAACAAATTATCCTAATTTAGACTTTAGTCTTAGTTTATATAATTTTATGCAACAACTATTTTTAACAACAGCAATTTTTAATTAAATACTCTCAAACACTAGTAATATAGTCTGTAAGGTTTATCTGTAGACTTAAATAAATAAATATGTATGTTTCCTAATTGCATTTCATTATCTAATAATCAACCCATGCCAGAAAAGGATATTCCCTCACAGTGCTGACTTTATGACTTCGACAGAGATCAGGGCCCGAATCGCGGCATTTGTTATCGATGTATTATTCGTTTCGAATCGAATGGAATAAAATGGCAGCTGTTTTCATCGCAATACAATTTAAATTGACTACTCCCACTTGCTATCGAATGCCGTCAACTCAAAATCAAATTTCGATGCGAGTGGCGTTCGACATCCAATGCCGCGATTCGGGCCCAGGTTGAGAGCGTTTTGCCCTCGTGTTGCACATCCTTTACTGCAGGTTATTGTTTCATTAGAAAGTTAAACCTTAGACAGTGGTGAACTTTAAAAGCATTCTGAATTATCTTATCACTCAACACAGAAAGTTTTAAAGTTTCGTATAGACCAGGTTTAACCTCCCCCCCCCCGCCCCCCCAACACCCTCCTTCACTAACTTCCAAGTTTCCCCTATATATATATAAATATTTCCCTGAAATGCTAACTTCATAATCGCGAGCCCCTCCTCCCTCTAGATTTCTTTCTGGCTATGCCCATGCTCACATGAACAGTGTGACTGCTCCTACATTTTTTCTTGAACTTTTTGGGTTTGACCGACTTTTGAAGATTAATTGCATTGCCGCGTCTGTCTGAACCTTAACCCACCAGGCTATCACTGATTAACCCGCTATCCGATAAATAACGATTTTATGATTCTGCAACTGAAATGCTTTAATACAAAAGTTTCAAAATTTAAACCAAACCAAATATACTTAGGTTCCTTTCTTCGGTGCGTCCCTACCCATAATTTTTAATATATATGAAGCCACGCCGCTAGGTTGCAAGGTATTAATTACTTAGTATACCCTAAACAAAATCAAGTGTAGCTCATTTTCATGCCCACTAGGCGGCAAATTAAGAATCGAAAAATTGGCTAAGGTCATTGCAAGCCAATTGCAGGCATTCATTGGGCGATATTTCATTTAAAAAGTAGCAGATTCATAAGCTGATTGCATTCGTATGGATGTGTGCAAACTGCTGTGTGTGTATGTGTGCGTGTTCGGTGCTCTACATTCACAATGGCGCCACAATTGATTGAGGTGGCGAATGAGCCAATGGCAACATTTATCTATTCATTTGCAGTTTCCGTGTATACTCGTATGCATGCATGTATGTATGTGTATTTGCACGGCAATTTAATTCATTTGATTCAGTTGAGACGGAATGCTGAATCGTCGGAGATGTGCAGCATTCGTTGCTGCATGTCTTTTTTTTCTAGCATTTTCGAAACAGTTTTTGACTGTGTGACTTCGCTATAGTTTTATTTTGGTCCCAACGAAGAATGCATGAATGAATTTTTTCAATTAGATTGTTTTTTTGTTTTTGTTAATTTCGCCTAATTTCTTTTTTATCAATGCTGTGCAGGCGATTTGCAAGTGATTCCAACTACAGCTGCGCGCATTCTCAAATGAGATTCCGGACATTTTTTCAATGAAATAATTTGGTTAGTACGACAAAAAGTAACAAAAACAACACAATTTCGCTTGATTTTTTGTTAATTTCAAAACTAAAATACTAATTGAACTTTGTACTTTGTACTTTTGGTACATAAGTGCAACATAAGCGCTCTTGCTGCTGGCTGCAACATGCGCTGGCCGAATGGCCTGTGAAAAGTTGCGAACTCGATTGCTTACGTACTGTTGAGAGTCTATTATTTTAGAGCGATTAACAAATGCACAACTGAAAATTTAGCAATGATTAAAGGCGATTAGAATTCAGAAAAAACTTTTCACTTTGCACTTTGTGTTGCATTCACCCAGCACTTCACGTCGCGTCGTGGATTTTGTGCGCACAAATTGCCTTTTTGGCAAAAAAAGCAGATTGCGCCCGCTATAGTACAGGATTGAATAACAATTCTTAAGCATTGCAGTCATCGTTAAATTTACATTTCGATGGTTAAAAAAAAAACAACAGATTCGTTAAAGTGGCACCACGTGTGCTCAACGTGGCGTATGAGGAACATTGTAAAGGTTAGCGGTAGCAGCGAAAATGCAGCTAACTAATGCTATATACATATGTATTTAATACTAGTACATAACTGATTTCCCATATCGCTCTGTGTGCAACAGGCTTGAACGATATCTGTCGAACAGACGGTTAATGGAAGGCAAATAGTCAAGGTCAGTATTACCAAAAAAAATTGGCTTAGTTGGATTCCCAAAGAAAGAGTTTGGAAGGGCTAAATGAACTTAAATCTGAAACAAAGTTAAAATTCTTTTTACTAAAATAAATCCACATTTTATTATTTATATCGTAAAAACAATGAATTAAGAAAATAGAAGCGAGTTGAATTCGACATCAAGCCGGAAACGGGCGTTAGGCCAGGTCATAATAGTTATCAGAAAAAAAAAAAAAATCTTTGTCACGTGTTTTTAAAACTATAGGCGTTCAAAAAAAACGTTACTAAAAATTTCTACTTTTTCGCAGTTTTATTTTTATTATGTAATTCTGAGTAATGCTTCTGTAAATTGTCTTGTTAAATTTATAGCCAACTGCTCTAGTCCAAGCTAGAAAATGACACTTTTTCCCCAAAAAAATTTTAAATTTAATGCTTCGCCCAATTTTAACTGACTATTGAAAAAAAATTTACTACACTAGTTTGGCAAGTAACTTTGAAAGTTGGCGCATTTAATAAGGATTCCAAAATGGTATTGCACTTGCTAGATTGTTTCTTAAATTATGGACAATTTTAATTTTTGTAAAGAAACTCAGTTTTGAAAATTTTTTTCTTACTTACTTAAAATGATTGTAGTGTACCCAAGACTTTCCTTGAAGCCGTAAATTTGAAGGTAATTCTAATTAGAGTGAGACAGAGAGAGAGAGTAATTTTACGAAGTGTGAGCGAGACGGAGGGTGACGTCACTTTGTCCTGGCCTGTCACCCGTTTCCGACTTGAAGTCCCTATATACGCAGGGTGTCCAAGAAGTACCAGGTGAGCTCCCTGATAAGCAAAAAATGTTCGGGTAAAAGTGTCAGCGTTTTCAAATTTAATTTTTTTTTTATTAAAAAAAATCGGGCCTTTTCATGTACATATTTTCTTTAACAGCATGTAAATTAAAAAAAAAAATTGCTATGTATAGCCTTGTTTGTTTGTACATGCAGTCAATGAAAATACATGAAAAAGCCCGATTTTTTTTTTAATTCAAAAATTTCACGTCATTTCACTTTCAAATGACACTTTTAAAGCAGATAATTATCAAGAAGAAGAAGAATGGGACAATTTGAGGATTCATCTTTTCGCATTTGTTTTCTATATTTTCCATCTGTCAATCCGCTGATGCTAAATTCGTTTCGGTTCTGTTTTACTGGGTGAAATGTTGCAGCGAATATCACCGGACAGCATCGCTCCGTCGAATTGATTCTGTTTATACTTTTAGCTGAAAAAATTCTACTTATCAGGGAGCTCAAATTTTCAGTTATTAATTTTATGATTTCCGCACAAAATGAACCAAATAGAAGGCGCTGGAGTCGAAATAACTTTAACGACAGCAGAAAAAAGTCTTGCCGGTTACGGTAGCTATCTTAACTCATTTCACACTACGAAATAAACAATTCCGTGCGAATGGATTCTGAGGAGTAAGATCCCCCGAAATTTCTTTGTTGCCAGTTGAGAAAAATACTAAAACTTTCACAGATAGGAAGTGGAATAACCTATAAAGTGACTATGGGACTTCCTGTAAGCATAACTGCGGCCTCCATAGATGAAAGGAAGAGACACAATTTATGTACATAACTGACTCATATCTCCGAAGGTCTCGCATATCAAATAAGCTGCATCCATATCGAAGATTTTTAGGATAGCTTCCATTCTCTGCCGTATATTAGATCTCTGGTATTTGATTGGTTAGATTTTATATGGCTATTTTTTCTCTGGGTCCTATTTAATTTTCTAGCATTCTTTATATTTCTTCGGTCCGTATTTTTTTGACAGAAGGTCATTTACCGTAATGGAGAGGTTTACTCTTTATATGTAATATAGTGTGTATCACATTATACGCCACACACATATATTGACAAGTTTTAACTATTATTTTTTTTTTGTCATTTAATTTTAATTTTTTTTAAATAGAGTTTATTTTTAAACAAAACCCCTTTAAATCCAATACTCAAACTTTGTGCAATATTTAAAAAAAAATCAACCTAATTTTGTAAAAAGTCGAGCTTTTTAATTAGATTTCTTATAAAATTTTGAGTATGCAGTTTTGTAGACCATATAATTTTAATACAACAAAGTGCAAGTTTGAAGTAGCTAGGACTTACCGTTGATTTTTGGCAATATTTTTTGTTGAAGGTGTAACACGTTGTCTTGGATTTATCTTTCCTGCAGGGCTAATTAATTATATAATAACTGCTGTGTGAGTTATGAAATTTCCAAGTAAGCTTGCATCAGCTGATTTAACACCTTCCTTCTAGCACTTGATAAGAAATCGAGCTACATATTTGTGGTTTTTGTGACAACAAGTAGCTGCGACTGCAGCCACTGCAACCTGCTGTTGTAAAAACGGCTGTTCCTATTAAACCTGCATTGTTTTTGCTATATTTTTTTTCACGCGCGCGCACAAAGTGCAAACACATTTCAATAATTACATTCCAATAAATGGTTGCTCAACATCTGTTGAAAGTGCAACCCACCAACAAGCACCACCGCTACTAAATACATTTAACAATTTGCATAAAAATTTTTTTTTACTCATCTACTTTAGCTAGAATAATATGCATTTTTTGCTGCTGTTATATGTAGAACAGCAGCTGGTTTCGCACCGACAACTTTATTTGCGTAAATTATCTACGAACACGCTAATTGTTCTCTTTTGTTTTGTTTTTAATCCATTTTAAACATATGTACGCAGGTACATAAATATTAATGTGCGCATATTATTGGTTACATATTTACTTACAATGTATGTATTTATATGTAAATTTCCTTTAGTGCACGATTGTGCGCAATACATAGTCAAGTGTTTGGTTCCTGCCTTAATTTGCTATTTCCGATTTCCATAAATGTGTGTATGTACATTAGGGTGCATCACTCTCTATACAAAAAAATCGGTATTGTTTTACCATAGGAATTATAAAATTTTTTATATTTTAAGACTTTCGCCAAAATATTTCGATAAAATATTAAGATTTACGTGAGCTGGACCGATTTGAAAATATCTCTAAACATTTCATTATTTTGATTCCGTTGATAAACTGTTTAAACATTTTTATGCATACCTTTGAGGCTTAAACTCTTCCATCATCTGTTACAATTTTTTGAAAAAAAATTTTAAAAACTAATTTTATTTATAAAAACTCGATTTTGGAGGTATTTTCAAATCGGTCCAGCTCAGGTAAGTCTTAATATTTTTCCGAAATATTTTGGCGGCAGTTGTTAAATGTAATAAATTTTATAATTCCGTTGGAAAAACTACGATTTTTTTTGGTAAGGCGCCCTAATGCGCATACTTAATCAAAATTGTTACTCACATCATTATAAGTATGTAAGTCCGATTGGACTACGCACGGTTTGTTTACGTTCCAAATTAGACTAAGTTAAGGTTGCGTCAAAGACCTTGCACTGATTACTTTGTGGTCTAAATATAATACTGGAGGTCTTTGGCATTGCTAAAAAGGTTCGCGAGTGACAGAATAAATTATTTAAACCAACGTGTCAGCTTATATAGACTTTACTTAGAATACAATGTTTTTATAAAATGGAATGACAAACTAGGTTTAAAATAGAAGAATGGAAAAACGTTCAAAATCGCTATCGGAGCCAAGCCCTTAAATGTCCAGTGAATACTCAGTGTATGTAGTTGATTGACATGGTGGAAATTATTCAATTTTTTGACCATTGCAGTGCGTTTGCAAAGAATTTAAAAGATTAGCCGAAACTCATGGAGTTTGGTATGTTTTAATGAATTCAATCGCATTCTGTTCAGCATTAGTGTTTATTTGTTTATTTATTTTATTTAGTCTATGAGTTTCTTATAGACTATTTACAAAGTAGGGTAATGAAGATAATTAAGATTTTAAAAATCTAGAGTACTGTCTTTAGAATATTAGAAAATATACTTTTCAAAGATAGAAAATCAATTTGGATAGAATTCGAGATTAAATTAAATTCACTTAAGGCTCGAACAAGGGGAGAATTACGCGAATATTCTGTTCCTTAATTAACCCCATAGAACGGTAGAGATTTCCTTCTCAGATATAGGTGTAAACTACAAGCCCTGATAGGACTGATTACGGGACACAATTCATTGGAACGACATATGATTGCCAGGGGTAACATCTTTGAACCGCTGTGTATATACCTGGAGTAAGAGGATAGAATAGAGTATTTTCTTGTAACTATCTTGCCATACTTAGATTTTGTATTTTTGGTCAGATTATTGAGAATAAACGATGATTTCCTACACCCACCTAATTTTCTATCTTCGTAATTCTTTCTATAAGCTTTAAGTATTTATATTGTGGGCCTATGTATGCCTGAGTGCTTGGAAAGTCGTTTTGAATTTTCTGAATTCCATTCCATTCCAAATGATTAAATTCAAATAAATAATTGATGGATGAATAAATATTAAGTATATCATAGGGCAAGTTCCTATTCTTTTTGATTGACGTTGTAACCAAATTTTGGTCCATTCTAAGGCAAGCAAGTCAAGTCCTTTCGACTCTTCTCTGCCAACTCCAATTTAAAATTCCAAACGAAGTCAAATTCTTCTTCTGCTGGTCTTTCCTTGGCAGCGTAGGTCTTTGTCTTCCTCTGTTACAACCAGAGCGTACCGCATTGAATGCTTTTAAAGCAGGAAGGTTTATACTAAGTAATTCGTACGACATGACCTAGACTGCGGGAACGCTGTATTTTCACTCATGTCATATAGTTCGTAGTTATATCGGCTGCGGTACTCGGTATTGCCAACTCGAAAAATACCGCAATATTTCCTCAGATTCTCCAGAATAATCAAAGGGTCGGCTTATCGTCCATGCTTCTGCTGCAATGATGAGAAAATTAACCAATTAATAAAAGAGTTCGGTTATGGGGGAATTTAAGTGTTTTACTTAGACTAATCCTGGCCAAAGTGAGGTCAATCATATGGAATTTGCTCAAACGTAGGTTCAGAAGAAAACCAGCTGGGTCAGCGAAATAATTCCGGTCCCACAGCGACCGAAAATTAGCCTTCGCTCTCCAGTTCCTCAGCGGCCTTTTACTTAGCAAAAGCCTGGAGGCAGTTATTTTATTACATACGGCGCTTATGGCTCCTCGGATATCTGAATATGTAATTGTAAATGCGCTTTTCAAACCATTTTCATAGTTTAACCCGGCACTGGCCAAGATTGCACCTCGGCCTATAAAACTATGTGCCTATTCATTGCCCAAGGTGAGACGATTCATTATTGCAGAAATCATTTCATGTGAAGAACCTAAGGACAAAATTTTAAGCAAACTAAAAATGTGAAAGCATTCTTTTTTTGTTTGCGATATAGTACTATTGCATATATTCATCTACATTAGGGTGGTCCAAAATAATTAAAGTCGGGAATTTAATGCGCTCACCCCCTAGGATTGATCTATAACGAAAAAATATATACCCCTGTTTTTTATTTTAAAATCAAAATATATTTTGTATGGGCAAAAAATGACTTTTCGTAGAAATGGCATAGAATCCATGAAAATGAAAAATCTGAAAACTGTGCTTCTCTTCGGAAGACTTCAGAGAATGCCCAATTGTTTATTTCCAATTTCTTTAATTTTAACTATTTTTGAAGGGTCTCCGAAAAATCCCAAAAAAATAAAAAAACAAAAGGAATAGTTAAAAGTATTTCTTACTATTTTTTCCACATTCAAAAAATTTTTAAATAAACAATTGGGCATTATTCTCTGAAGTCTTTTGAAGAGAAGCAGGGTTTTCAGATTGAAAAATTTTGATTTGCATGGATTTTATGCCATTTCTACGAAAAGTCTTTTTCCCCATACAAAATACATGAGAACCTTTGAGCGCTTTGAGCGACCTCTAAATATATTTTTATTTTAAATTAAAAAAAAAAACAGAGGTATAATTTTTTTCGGTATAGAACAATCCTAGGGGGTGAGAGCATTACATTTCTGACTTTACTTTTTCCCCATTCATTTTTGGACCACCCTAATGTACATACATACATCCGCATTTAAAAAGACCTTATACATACATATGTATGTTTTATGAATGAATGTTTTAAATATGAATTCAAACAAAATTTATATTCAACATCATTTTAGCACATGGACAAATATTTAAAATTCTATACAGACTACAAAGCTGTGCTAATAAAAGGTTTGCGCGGTAAATTTACGAAAAAATCCCCGTTTTGAATACAATTACGTCACGTCCACTTTTTGTATTTAACAGGGGCGTTCCTCTTTTTGACTACGAATAATTTTTAATAGCTTTTATAGTATTTTCTTTAAATGGATATACATGTCCAAGAAGTATCACGACAAACTTGTTTTGGGTTTTGAAATGTTTAAATTTTTTTGGAATTTAAAAAAATTGGACCTTTTCATGTATTTTTTAAATAGCATGTATTAAAAATAATTCCAAAATTTAAAAAAAACGTACATGCAGCTAAAGAAAATACATGAAAAGGCCAGATTTTTTTTATATTAAAAAAAAAATTTTGGAATTTCAAAAACGGCGACACTTACCTGAAAAATGTTTGGTTATCAGAGAGCTCAACTAATCAACTAATTGGAAAATTACTTTGAGACAAATGCTAATCTTCTTACCCAATGAACCATCAATTGAGAAAGTAGTTGAAAACAAACTAGTTTTGAAGTTCTTTAAGCCAAATGCATTTTAAAGTAGTTGAAATCATATGCAGAGTCGGACAATTGACTTGCTCCTATGACATCGCCACGTAAAAAAATCCGTTCTTTCTACCAAAAAAGTGAGAATGTCAACTACTTCTAGTTAATAAAAAAATTACTTATTAAATTGCTTTTAAAGTATGTAGTTCAATTTCCGGCAGGGTATATATAAACGCGTGTATCTATGTATGTATTGTACCGGCAAAATGTGCAAAGCAAAAAAATAACCAAAGTTTGAAAAGCAATTCAACATCGAACCTATCGCTTAAAACTGCAACATGTCTGACGCCAACAGCAGAGAACATGTTGGAACATGCAATCGGGCAAGTTTGAAGCAAATGTTTGGACAAAAATAACAAAAAAATGTGATATCATACGCAAAACGCTTCGAACCAATTTACGCGCGCTGTAATTTATGAATGAAAAATCGCATGCGAGAAATTTTTTCGAATGTTTTTTCTGTGCAAAACAAATGAATGGCAAGAGCAAAAAGTGTTTTGTGTGAGTGGCGTGCAACAAAGTGCTGCATGTAAAATTATGAGGTGCTTTTATAAACATACATATGTACATACGTACATACGAGTACATATGAGGCATTCTTCGTTAACGGAAGCTAAAATTAGTTTAGGTATAAAAAATAGGACAAGATCTTAAAATTTTAATAAAATTACATACTTTTTAATGCCATGTGGCATTTTCCAAAATTCAAAATGGCGTACAAAGTTTTGAAAAATGATTGGATTCACTTGAAATTTTTTACTCGGGAGTTTTTGGGGTCGCTGATTTTATTATAATGCTTTTTCAAAAATTCTAGAATTACCAAGAATTTCTAAAAATTCGAAAGGGCGGGTCCAATGTGGCGAATATGTTTTAGATGATTCATTCATCCTTTCTCTGAAATTGGTTTGGGTAAAAAAGTGGGTTATATTCTTGAAAATTCGATAAAAATTTTTCCTTTCAAATGGTGAGCGGCGTTTTTGAAATCCATTATGGCGGACAAAGTTTTGAAAAATGATTGGATTCACTTCCCATTTGTTACTAGGGGATTTTCGGGATCGCTGATTACGAATATCATCCAATAATTTAAAAAATTCAAAAGGTCGGATCCAATATGGCAAGTTCAATAAATTTTTAAAAAATTATCCGCCAAATTCGATCCGCCATTTTGAACCTTGGAAAATGCCACTCGGCCTTAAAAAGTTTTTATTTTTATTAAAATTTTAAGACCTTGCCCGATTTTTTATGCCTAAACAAATTTTTCGAGAGGGGCTTCCGTTGGCGAAGAATGCCTCATACACATGTACATATGTATGTATGTATGTATGTATGTATGTGCACATGTTTGAATGTATGCTTATGGTGACGCATTATGTACCTGGGGATTAGTGCTGCCGGTTACGTGCAACAAATGCATGGAAGAGGAAGCAAAAAAAATAGCAGCATGGCAGCAACGGCGCCAAAGTTGTCACACACAAGCATGCCACTTCGCTTTTGCCTTCTTTTTTTTCCTTGAGATTTGTATGCCTGTAATGCCACATGGAATATGACAGCAAAAATAGATGTCTACGGCAGCAACAAACACGCTTGCATAGCATTGATGCTTGCCTCTTGCTTGCCGCTGAACTTTGCACCCACCCACCGCAATGCTACTTGTAGCGAGCGCGCTACGACACACTTGCTGCTGGTTGGCTTGCAAGTGATTTTCCTTTTCTTTTATTTTTTGAGTTTTTATATCTTTCGCTCGCCTATCGCTGGCACCGGCATGCAACAGCACATCATTTCCTGTTGCCACAAAAGTCGCAATGAATGCCAAAGCACCAACATACGCACACACACACACACACACACACCCGTGTACATATGTAATCCTTGCCTCTTTTATTTACTGCTGCTGCTGCTGCCATGTCTCAAGCGTGTGTCCCTCCGTTGCACGCGCTCGCCTCATCATCTTCACCCGCGTCTTTTGCAGTTGCCTGGTGCCTACTGCTGTTCCTCCATCATCGCCGCCGCGCTGAGTTGTGGAATTTTTACGCGTAGGCGCAAATCCGCGCCATAATTCATGACGCTAAATGACACAACGCCATCAACATCAGCGACACAGAAGACGAAGAAGAAGAAATAGCAGAAGCAGAAGCACCAGCAACTTCGTCACCAAGAATTGGCGTTCTTCGTGTAGATAACTGCAACAACAAAAACAACAACTGAAGAGCACGCGTAATAGATACAAATGCAGATATTTTTTATGCCTTGGCGGCGATTGCTTGTTGCAGCAATTATAACTGCGTACAAAGCTTTATATACATACAAACACATATGTACATGAAGGTACGTTGGTATGTTTGTGTCCTTTGTGGCATGCGGCATACATATCTTGCGCTGGCATGCAGTTTTCGCGCAAAATACTTCAGTACGGTCGTGAAGCACTAAAAATTTATGGCTGCCACAGAAAAAAATTTTCGTTCGATTTTTTATGGCAAATAATCTGCGAAGAGATTTCCTATTTCAATTTTTATCGCTTTTTTCTGCTCACCATTTTTGTTGGTACTTTTAACTAATTTCTTTTATTTATAACACTACATACATACATATCAACTTCCTATACATGTATCTGTTTTTTATTTTGAAATTCTTTAAAAAATTCACTTTGTTTAAAATTAATAATCGTAATTGTAGCTGTAACTTAGGGGCTTCTTTGAATGCCTCTCAATTCTTATTTTTTGTTTATTTTTTTTTAATCACAGTTCATAATATTTCCTTGCATTTTATTGTGATTTTAGTTTTCACTAGCATTAGCCCACCAACAGTGTCGCAGTCGTGTGCGTCTTCCCTAAAAATTGCAATGCCAGCACTTATTTGGCGCCAATAATTTTGACACAAGTCAAGCGAGCGATCGAATTACGAACATCAAAGTATTAACTTCAAAGTACATATATACCTACATAGTTGCAGGAATGTAACTGAGAAGTCGCTACTCCCTATGCATGCTGAATATGTAAGCAAGGCCAGAAGCCATACGCATACATTTGGCTCCAGATAGAAAAAAGTTGGGACACATTGTCTTGTGCTAAATTTGAACATTTTGAATATATTTAATACATACATATGTATGTGCATTAGGACGGAGAAAACAAATATGAAAATTTTGAATATATTTAATAATATGTACATTAGGTCGGAGTAATTTAATTTCGAAAAAAGTGTATGGCATATTCGAATTCTACGTTCGATTCTAAGCAAAAATGGTAAACAAACTTTATACCAAAAATGACGTTTGACCCTCCCAATTTTTAAAAGAAAAATCAGTGTATTTTAATTTTTTCTGAACGAAACTTATTTTTCATTTGCTAAATTTTGTGTTTTCTTCATATTTAATAAACTGACTTCACAAAACCGAGAAAAAATAAATAAAAAACAAAAACACAAATTAAAAATAAAAATAAAAAAATTTCGACCAAAAAAGTTAAAATTTTTTAAAATTGGTATATAGTTTGTTCGCTATTTTTGCTAAGAATTAATCGTAGAATTTGAATTTGCTGTACACTTTTTTCGAAAATTTTGCTACGAACAAATTACTTCGCCCTAATGTACATATTTGATATAAGCTAATTAATTAAATTATTGCAAACCAATTTTCGTAAAATGGGCCTTGAAAAGATCAGAGTTTCATTGATTTCATTAACATTGATTTTGGCGGTTTTTTAACCGAGCTGAATAGCTGCTGCTCAAAATATACCCGCAGTAGGGCATGCTTGTAGTAATAGGGTAATAAAAACCACTGGTTCGCGTGATCTCAACGTCATTTATGCGTCTCGGGAACCAAGAGGATGACGGAAAAAATATCCTCTGAAACACCGACCACCCTGGCAGCAGGGCTAAGCTGCACCCCGGCAGTTGGGTTAAACTGTCAAACCATGCGATGAATAAACTTAAGGAATGTACTCCGTCAAAGACATGGATTTTGGAGGACCCATCCATCACACAGGTATCCAGCACTTACACGAGGCAGCGCTACCTGAAGGAGAGGGAAGTGGCTTTGCCACCGGGGCATGAGTCGGGAAGCAGTTATCTGCCAATCCTCCTGCTGCTGTTTCTCCCAAGGGAACACAGCCCACGAAAGTTGCTTCCACGGAAATCAGTGGCCCCTTGTGCGCTGCAGAAGTACTCAAATCTGCTAGCGACAGGTGCAAAGGTAGGAGTCGGATGGCTTTGTCCCTTACTGCTTGCCCTGTTCTCTCGAAGCATAACGATGACACTCGAAAGGGTGTTACCGCTGCTTCCGGGGTGCGAGCGTGGCGGGAGTTTGTGCGGAGAAGTCCAAATCCATTTTTGTAGTCTGATTGTTAACGAGAAAAGAAAAAGGCACCTTATGCCAGCAAACAAATATTTGGAGCTCGCATTTTTGTTAAGTGATTGGCCTAGCTTCGTCTCCAATTTGTGGTTTTCGTTTGTATGTTGTCACGCAAATTAAGGGACTTATAGTTTAACGTCACCTCCGAGCGGCAAATAGTTCTTATGAGAAACGTAAACGAATTAGTTAGCGCATTTCGCACATGGTTTGCTGACGTTGCCCAGGGTCGTGGACACGTTCGTAATAGTGGGAGGTCGAGCAGCTATATCTACATATCCAGTAACGCCATTTTACTTCGGATCTAGAAAAAACAGAGCATTTTTAAGAACCAATACCGTAGGAATGTCATCCAAAATCGACAGTACTAGACAAAAGACTAAGAAAGAGCAAAAAGGCTCATATTTTTTTTAAGTTATCATCTGCCTCAAAAATTAAACTTTATAAGATTCTACTGTTATTTTAGATAAAAATAAGAAAAAACTGTTGCCATTTTTCTCATTTTTAAATAAAGTTATTTTGGTTTGAAATTTTGGAAATGACGAACTTCGTATAAAATTTAAAAAAATCTTTAAAAAATAATGGTGCCCCAGGTCAAATTTTTGGGGCTGAACACATAGCAGATGGCCCCAACTATTTCCCATTTACATATGTTCAACCGTCTGCCAAACACCCTGTATGTTGTACAAAACCATAAATCATTCCTTAATTCGTCCTAAGAATTCTACTGTAGTTGCATCTCTTGCTCCCGTGGAAGTCTGGATCGTTTCTGCAATTCAAGCTCAATTACCGTAATATTTCTACTGGATTTTTGATTTGTTGTTTGAGAGTATTACTCCGCTTTCTTAAAAACATTTAAATACATATTTAGACAGAGTAAAGTAAAATACTTTTGGGTAAAGGTTTTTGACAGCTAAGCAAAAGTTTAG
>JAPVRG010272677.1:0-14878 GCA_029783565.1 Rhagoletis cerasi
TTATTGTAAAGTGAAATGTTCGATAAAGTTTTGAACAACAGTCTGTAATTCTTTAAGCGATGAACCGATTTTAACGAAACTCTGGGATATTAGAGGGGTGAATCTGACTTTAGAAAACCGATCTTAAATTTTAGAAAAATAATTTTTTTTTAATTATTAATAAAATAATTTATAAACAATATTTTTTTTCTGTTCTGCGCCTCATACAAATCTCAAAAAAATGTCATTTAACAACAAAACTTTGAAGTATTCAAATCCGCAAAAAAAAATTCCGAGCCACGTTTAATAATAAAAAATAATGTTGATATATGGCGAAAACTTTTCCCGTAATATAATAAAAATTTAAATCAGCGCGTGAATTTGTCGTCAAATGAAATTTTTTCTTTAATGCAAGCGCTCGTTTTGTATTGAAAAGGTACATTCTTTTGTGATACTCGTTAAATTAAAACTTTTAATCGGCGGTTTCGATTTTGCATTTATTAATTGTCTCGTCTTTCAATTGGAGTATAAATAAATATGTCACCTCCTAAATCATGTTATATCCCATAGTAGAACGCTACTGAATGAAGACGAAATATGTGGCTTATTGAACCTAGAAGAGGAGAGCGACCTGGATGAATGTCAGGAATGTGACAGCGGGATAGAAGATCACATGACGGATGATAGCGCTCAGAGCGATTATGAAGATGAGTATATCGATAACGAGGAAATAGAGGAGTCGAGTGATGTATCATATGAAGAAGACTTATCTCCACCTGTGTCCTCAGAGCCCACTGGAACTTCAGAACTCGACCCACGCGGCGAACACAAAAATGACGTTTGTCATGACTGTCTGTAAAATTAGAAATTAAGTATTTATTGTTTCTTTTTGGACTGATTACATAATAAACTATTGGATTTAAAAAAAAACCATTGTTTTTGTTATTTACAAGATTAGGTTCCATATACAGAATAGTGTTGATATTTGTTAATTTTTCATAAAGGGTTTAGCAATTTATGTTTAAAAATATTTAAAATGCACAAATTTATAATAAAATTTTATTTCATTTTTGAAACTTTTCTAAACTTATAAAATTACTAGATTCTTTACATAAGTTGTTGATATTACAATAAAATAGGCGCTTTATAAAATCGTGCGCTCCTGAAGCGTATGGTTATCTTTAACGTATGTTGCCATATGGTTATCTTTCTAGGGTTAAGTAAGAATACGTCCATTCAGCTTTTTGATCTCGTTCTATAGAAGAATTCCTTACTTATTGCCACAGCAGCAAGCATTAAAGTCGCTTTGTCAAAGAAAGGGGACACGAAAAAAAATCCATTTATTAACTACAGTACCGATAGATTAGAATGCTGTGAAAATTCGTAAGTTATTAGGCGTCACCAGTTACAAAACAGGATATTTTGCATCTCCTGATAAAAAAAATTGGTCACGTTTTAGCGAACTCCGTTGTTGAAAAGGTTCAACAATTTTATGAAATGGATGAAAACAGCCGTGTTATGCCCGGGAAGAAAGACTGTATTTCAATTTTAATCAATGGAAATAAGAATAGTGTTCAAAAAAGGCTGTTGCTCTGTAATTTGAGACAGCTTCATAAAAAAATTTTTGTTGAAATATCCGGATGTAAGGATAAGTCTTTCTAAATTCACAAAGCTTCGACCAACTTCTTGCGTAGTTGTTGGGTGTAAAGGTGATCACAATGTATGTGTTTGCAAAACGGTAACAAAACATGAAATTTAAAATTCATGGATTAAATCTTACCTTACAAGGATCGGGTCAAACATATTCGATAAGTGACTTAACCAAACAAGTTATCTGTCCCTATCCAAATGATCGTTGCAATTTGTTGGCCTGTGTTAAATGTCCCGGAGTTTCATTGCTGTCCAAAAATCTTTCCTCTTGTTTCAAGGCCAAGCGTGTTTCTGAAATTTATTTTAAGGAATGGACTTGCACTGACAGCTAAAATTTTGAATTATTTGTTTTAATATAATTTAATAATAATTATTTATATTGATTGGCAGGTGTGGACTGGTTGATAAAGTCGAAAAAACTGAAGTGTTCTTGAAAAATGTTGAAAGGAATTACCGTTATATTTGAAGCATGATTCCATATCTAAGTCTCATGCCCAATATTTGTTATATTTGAAGAAAAATTTACAAGATGGAGAGTTTCTAGTTACCCTCAAACTTTGCCGAAAACTATAGTTTTAAAATACAGGATGCAGTCCAATCTTATCATTGGTCAAATGATCAGGCTACACTGCATCCTTATGTTATATATTACAAAAATGAAATGACTATTGTAAACGAATGTTTCGCCGTGATATCAGAAACGAATATTCATAGCACCGTCGCAGTTCACCTATTCAACATGAAAATTATAAATCATTTAAAACTTATTTTTGGGAGCGAAAATGTGAAGAATCATTTTTTCTCTGACGCATTTGCAGCTCAATACAAAAACGAGTTCAATTTTGCAAATTTATTACACTACAAAGTAGATTTCGTTGTTGACACTGAATGGCATTTTTTTTTACCTCACACGGAAAAGGTGCCTGTGATGGAGTTGGAGGCACCGTGAAAAGATTGACATCTCGAGTAAGCTTACAAAGACCTCTTAATAACCAAATAACTAGACCTTATCAATTGTTTTTGTGGGCAAACTAATATTTCGATAATATTGTGTTCGAGTTTTATTCCAAAATCGATCACGAGAAACAAGAAAGAAAACTGCAAAAACGTTTTAAAACAGCTAAGACAATAAAACACGTCACTTTAATTTTTGTAAGCCTATTTATTGTAAGAAAATTGAATGTAGGGAATCTTCTGATTCGACCTTCGTTGTCCATGAAGTATTGTAACTTTTTTTTACCATGGAACTGATATGAGTTGTACAAAATTTTAAATAAAAAACTTACTACGAGTGTACTTTTAAAAAAGGATGCAGTTATTTTGATTTATTTTGTTTTCGAGGGCTTTTTCAATACAAAACGAGCGCTTGCATTAAAGAAAAAAATGTCATTGAAACAGAAAAAAAAATTATTTCTTATAAATAATTGTATTAAAAATTATGAAAAAATTAATTTTCCAAAAAGTTAAGATCATCGGTTCATTGCTTAAAGAATTACAGATTTTTGTTTAAAAAGTTATCGAACATTATTCTTTACAATAACTTGGGTAAAAAAACAGAAAAAAGAATCTAATTTTGGTGAATAACTGCTAAGGTCAAACTGAATCGTCTTTTCTACATTGCGACAAAAAATTAAGACATACATTTTTTGTGCGCTGATTTCACGAATTCTGACATTTCAGCTCGAAGAAAGAAGAGTAAACCTAGGTATATATTTTCAAAATGCTTCCCGCATCAAAAAAAGTCATCTGCTGTTAAACGCTTCACTTCGCATTTAGAATCTTGGTTAAATAAAGACTTATTGATTCTGAGTTTTTCGACACCAATCTCTTTGTTGTCTTTTTTAAGGACAGGGATGCGGCCAAAACGGGTAATTCAAGAGGGGGTGGTGTGTTAATAGCAATGCAACGAAAGTATTGCACATCGTTAATTACACTGGACAATGAGTTATGACATAATAAGAACACGGCCAATTTGTTTTTTTTTTTTACCAAAACGAAAGCATTTTGGCACGACTATGTGGAAATTGTGCTAAAATAAAAGGCAATTGTGGGAGTTTGCTGAAAAATGTTGGCGAGATCTAAATTTCTACATATAAAACACACTTTGACGAACACTTCCACGTTTGTACATTTATGCAACTTCATGCCCAAATACAACATTTTTTCTACGAAACAATAGATTATGTTGAATACAAACCACATAATCACAACACTCAAGAATAACGACAAGGCCAAAGTAAATATACCTGCAATCGGAAATAATGTTTTTAAACCACTTACATTGGGGTTCAATATCTTTATAATTTTGTTTGCACACTTTGCTGTTCAGGTAATTTTAACACTCTTTTAATAGCGATTTAATTACACGTGTTTAAACTTCCTGCTTTGAAAGCTTGACGGACCGGTAGTGTTGCCACCTATTTTTTTTTTCATTATATTCTCTTGATAGATTGGAGTGTTGCCATTGAGAAAATATATACGCTTTTTGAAACTTTTTATTTTTTGCTTTTCTGCCAAAAAAATTTATTTGGGACCATAGTGCATTGGTCAAATGATCAGGCTACACTGCATCCTTATGTTATATATTACAAAAATGAAATGACTATTGTAAACGAATGTTTCGCCGTGATATCAGAAACGAATATTCATAACACCGTCGCAGTTCACCTATTCAACATGAAAATGATAAATCATTTAAAACTTATTTTTGGGAGCGAAAATGTGAAGAGAATCATTTTTTTCTCTGACGCATTTGCAGCTCAATACAAAAACGAGTTCAATTTTGCAAATTTATTACACTACAAAGCAGATTTCGTTGTTGACACTGAATGGCATTTTTTTTTACCTCACACGGAAAAGATGCCTGTGATGGATT
Source organism: Rhagoletis cerasi (assembly GCA_029783565.1). NCBI lineage: Eukaryota > Metazoa > Arthropoda > Insecta > Diptera > Tephritidae > Rhagoletis > Rhagoletis cerasi. The sequence continues at coordinate 4,505 of JAPVRG010272677.1, forward strand.
TGGAGGCACCGTGAAAAGATTGGCATCTCGAATAAGCTTACAAAGACCTCTTAATAACCAAATAACTAGACCTTATCAATTGTTTCTGTGGGCAAACTAATATTTCGATAATATTGTGTTCGAGTTTTCTTCCAAAATCGATCACGAGAAACAAGAAAGAAAACTGCAAAAACGTTTTAAAAAAGCTAAGACAATAAAACGCGTCACTTTAATTTTTGTAAGCCTATTTATTGTAAAAAAATTTAATGCAGGGAATCTTCTGATTCGACCTTCGATGTCCATGAAGTATTGTAACTTTTTTTTACCATGGAGTTTACGAGTATACTTTTAAAAAAGGATGCAGTTATTTTGATTTATTTTGTTTTCGAGGGCTTTTGCAATACAAAACGAGCGCTTTCATTAAAGAAAAAAATGTCATTGAAACAGAAAAAAAATTATTGCTTTAAATAATTGTATTAAAAATTATGAAAAATTTAATTTTCCAAAAAGTTAAGATCATCGGTTCATCGCTTAAAGAATTACAGATTTTTGTTTAAAAAGTTATCGAACATTTCTCTTTACAATAACTTCGGTAAAAAAACAGAAAAAAGAATCTAATTTTGGTGAATAACTGCTAAGGTCAATCTGAATCGTCTTTTCTACATTGCGACAAAAAATTAAGACACACATTTTTTGTGCGCTGATTTCACGAATTCTGACATTTCAGCTCGAAGAAAGAGGAATAACCTAGGTATATATTTTCAAATACATTACACTCATTGGAAAAAGAATAAATTCAACCTTTAATCAAATCTGAACACCTCTTTTATGTTTTCGTTGTTAGAATTGGAAACTTACGTTGAAAGGCTTATAATCATCCACAATAAGACAACTTTTAAAAAAATTAGTGGGAATGTGATGGAAAATTGATGATATTTCAGGTTGCATTCGCCACATTTTTTATTAAGAAAAAATTGTTTCTGTGACTAATGTTTGCGGAACCAAATTTTTTATCTTTTGGAATAAAAGGGCAACGATTAAGCTTTCTTTCTATGCCATTCAGAAAATTCCTAATTGCATCGTTATACTGCTACACTTTTGATCCCAAGTATCTCGAAAACTGGAGCCAGATTCTGAATCTACGGAAAAAATCCTATGGGAATCATCTTTCCAAAGCTCTGCCGCAAAATTTTGTTGGCCAGTGTAACACACCATTCGGCTTTGGTTCACCTTCCCTCTCAACCGAGGAAATCATAAATGGAATCTCAAAAGTCAAAATCACGCAATTTAATAAAAACTCAGTACAGCATCTCTGGTTGTAACTTGCAATCGGTTCAAGAAATTAACCCTAACGTTATTTATCTTACTGAAAAGATAACGTACGTCTGAGAGACGTGTACAAGTTTACATCCTTTAAGGATGTCAATGAAAACACTTTTTTATTTTTTTTTTTATTTAGATCATTTATTTAGTTAATAAGGTCTTATTTTCAATATTTTTTTAAGAAAGTTATTATGTATTTAATAAAAAAAATTAAGTCTAATTTACTAATTTTGAGAGCGAGGGAATAAAATTCAAAAGGCGTACGTTATATCAGCAGGGTTAAACAGCTGGGCATTATCTTTGAATTTTAATTTTCATTCAGCAGTCACATCTATTTTGTCATTTCAAGCGCATATGCTATGCTAGGTTTTGTGCAGAGAAATAACACTGAATTTCCCGATCTCCTCTGGAGTATGCGGCAATAATCTGGAGTCCTTCCTACCAGTTCCATATTGATAGGATAGAGCGCTTTCAGAAGTTGTTTCTCAAATTTGCCATACGTTCATTGCTAGACAAAATGTCAATATTATATTTTATTTTATTTTTTGCATTATCCAAGGAGTTTGTGACTGTCTACAACTTTTGGAAATAAAGAATTTTGATGTTCCGCGGAAGTATCTTCTAGTTTCATTGCATTTCTATGCTGATAATGCCAGAATGAATTATGCTTGTAATTCACCAATTGGGAGGGTTATTAGCGAATTTAGCCAAATCTCAAGATCTTTCGACCTTGATTTTTCTTTGCCTAAAACAAATCTTTACTAAAATTCTTAATTCGATGCCCTATCTTAAGCATAATTGTTGAATAGTTTGTAAGAAATTGTCGATTTATAGCCTAAATAAATAAAAAAATTAATAAATAAAATGACCCACCCTAATGTATCTACATATGTACTGCCCACTGCATAAACAGGTTTAAGTATGCTGATAAATATTCCATTTGAATTTAGTGAATGACAAGATAATCCAAAGTAATCAATCAAAATTGTTATAAGCCGCAGTAAAGTCACAGAAATTTAAACAGTAAACACAACATTACATAAAGTTTTACCCTGGGCCGGTTTATGTGCATACAAATACATTCATACTTATACATATCTGTGTGAGTATATCGTTCATTTAATGGAATTGAATAGAATCAACAATTATAAAGATCATTACGTAGAATTCAATATGTAGAATTCGATTCCTCTAAAAACAGAAAAAATGTAAAATCCGTATTCATAGTCAAAACAAAGCCGACACTAAAGTTAGTTGCATATGCCCATTGATTTTTTTATAGAACTTCTCAAATAAAAATAGGAATCCAATTACAAAATTTACATGTACGCACAGCTCAGACTTAGACAATATTGGCTATTGATACTGCCAAAATTAAAAAAGTCTGCCGCATATTGCAATTCTTTAGGAGTTAGGAGCATTCCATCGTTGGTACGGAACAAATCGTACGAATATTTTCAGTTTACGATTCTAATTAAAAGCAAAGTAAAAAGGTATAAAACAAAGTATGTAGTACATTACGTTTTTATGGTAAATACTAACTAAATATAGAAACCTTTTTTATGAAATATTCGCGCATGCCCGAAAAATCCAAAATAAATTGCCTGTTTGTACGGGACAGCTCTAGTCTACCACGAGTCTTCAAGCATGTTTACATATAAATATATACCTTGTTTATACCGACACATAAAGCTCTTTGACTCAGTTCGCAGTAATTCAAAACGGATGCATAAACGGAGTTTCGATACGCTTTGAAATTTAGAAGTGTATTGACTCAAATTTGTTTCCAAATCAGTTTTTCATTTCTCACATCGCACTATGGTTCAGAACTCAGTTTTAGTGCGACGTAAATCAAATTTCTCACATAAGCAAAAACAATAAAGCACCACTCATATTTACAGTAAAATATGTGAGTCATGATAAAACAAGAAAATTATACTGAAAAGATGGGTACTTTTAATTTAACGTATAACGTTACCAAATTAAGAAAATTATTTAAAAAAAATTTCGAAAAAAATGAGGTCCTCTGATCAAATGTGCATTTTCTGGAGTTTATAATCCCATTTACTTTCAGCTATTTGCTTTTATTGGTTTTCCTATATTACGTTTACAAGCGAAAAGGGGAATAGACTATTATTTACTTTAAGTTGCATCTCGTTTAAAAGGAAAGATTTTATTTATTAAAAAAACTTTTTCACTGAAGATTTAAAGAAAGTGCAAGCGATTGCAAGTTTTGAAAATATGACTATTTTGTAGTTCCAATATTTTATGTAACGTGATAAAAAAAACAAACCCTCCTCTGTGTCCCTCTTTATACAACTATCGGTTTTTCATAAGTTAATCGGCCAAATTTACATGTAAGTGTACATACATTTTGGATGGTTTAAATTTTTATTATAATATATGTATGTATTTTCGACTGCTCTAACGACTTAAATTAAAAGATCTTGTCCAATGAACGTTGGCAGCTTTTTATAATTACCTAAGAAGTACATAAGTTACTTGTTACAATACGAATATCAAATGAACGATGTTTACTAAACATAAAAATGTATTGCTCGTATTATTTTTAATCAAAATAGGCCTAGTTGGACTCGTTTGTCAAACGGACAATTAAAAATTTAAAGGGACAAAATAAGTCATTTAGAGTTATTTAGAGAGTGGTTAAAAATAAAAATCTTAGCCAGGTATAACTGCCAGATGCGATGAATCTCCTTAAAGCGCCACATGCTGAATTACTTAATGAAATTGATAGTTCAAACTAGTATCGCTACTGACTCCATTTTTTTTCTTAAGCTGCATTTCTTTTATGAACCTAACTGAGCAAAACACTTCAGATTTCATCGTATTAAAAAATAGTCCCCTGAACTGTTTTTACTTCTATGTTCCCTTATTAATATAAAGATCTTTTATTTTTCTTCTTGAGCTACTCTCTTAGTGATTTTCAAAGTGTTCGATCCATAAAAATATATCAAATTGGTGACACTTATTTTCATACTAAACAATAAACTTAAATGTAGAATATAGGTTGCTATATCTATGTTTTAAAAATTAAAAATATTTTTTTTGAAAAGCGAACAGAGTTTCAACGAAATAAAAACAATATTATGAAAAACAAACTTTACTGTTTTTATGTGAGCGTTGGAAAAACGTTAAAATGTGCTTAATACCTGGAAGCTCATGTATGTATGTTTAACAAAACATAAAAATACATTCATCTATAGAAAGTATTATCTCGGAAATATTATTAAAACGGATGCTGTAACATAACTTTAAAATTTTGACTGCGTGGCAACTCAAAAATATGTCCGGATTAAAACACGTCAGATTACCGTTAATTTGACACTGATTTTGTCATATTTTTTTATAATTTAACGGAATGTGAATCTTATCCTTTTCTTGTGACCATAGGTTAGAGTATACTTCCGGTACCGGTAGAGGTATCGAAGCGGAACTTAGTTTCAAATGCGCTCCTTCTAAAGTAGATTACTGTATTAAAATTTGAGAATAATCCGCCATGGTTCGCAGGAGATACAAATTTTTTCGTGCTAAATGTGAGCTCTGAACTACTGTGCATCGATTAGAAAACACGTATAAACGGATCATCCATTTAACGCAAAGTAAAAATCTGCTGGTTGCCTTCATACAAGCCGTTTTAAATTTGAATTACTAGCTTACCCGTGCGAATTATTCGCACGAAATATTTTAGAATAAAGTGGAAATATATTAACTCAGGTATTTGCATCAGGAGTTTGGTTTATTGCGGTCACTACAGATATGTAATTTTAACTGAAATCTTACAAAACTTCTTTGAAAACAATGCTAGAAGTCATAGGGTGATCATTATTTCCTTTTTTGTTGAAAGTTTCTTGGATGCAAATATAAATATCATTAAATCTACGAACTCTTGAAGAAGCCACGTATAGCTGCCCATGCGAAAAAACAGGTTCCGGTAGATACAACCCTGCCCTTTGAAGCGTCTGACCTTGTGCTTTATTGATTGTCATAGCAAAGGCTACCTTTACCGGGAACTGTTTTCTTACTAATTGGAAAGGCATGACTGGATCAGGTGGTGTGAGATTAATAAGTGGTATGAGTACAGTTTTTCCTGTGTGAATAAACTTAGCAGTAATGACGTACTCACCTAAGTGAGTGACCACTAATCGAGCACCGTTAGTTAATCTCTGATTAGCGTTAAGATTTCTAGTTAACATAATTATAGCATATTTCTTCAAAATTAATTTATGGGGTGGTAAATCCGACGAATTCAGGGGGTTTAAAAATTTTGTAGGATATAATTGATCGTTGCTCTCATTTTGCTGAACAGAATCTGAACTCAGGTAAATCTTTTCTTCACCAAATAACAGATTAGAAATAATATGCTCATTCATTTTTGTGCAATCAACATTTTTTAACATAAAATCGCTGTTGAATAAAACTGGAAAACGTTATCATTGATCTGCGTGGCATTGAATACGGAAGTAATAATCTTGTTGTAAATACAAAAACAATGTTCCGGTATTTTAATCGCTTCTTTGGAGTATTCCGCCTGAACCTCTAAATCGCCATTACTTAATTTGAGTAGCCATTCAGTAAAAACATGATCCTCAGTTGTCCGCATATTTTGGGTCAACTCATGAGTTATAACCTGTCGCCATAAACGTGATCATTTAACTGCACTTTCAACGATGGCCGTCATACTGCCATGTTTAGCATGGACACAAACCACTGTCTTGTACTTGACCGGCTATAATGCTTTTATATTTTTTAAGGCAATTTTTGGTAAGAAAATATAGATTTCAAATAACGTAAATATTTTTCGCATGTACATACGTTAGCAAAGAACAGAAAAAAAAACTTTGAAAAAATATATAAAGATATATATAGAAATTAATATTAGATAGTTGGCAATCCTCTTCAAAGTTTTTAAGAGCACATTTAAATGTATTTCATTCGCTGCACGCATTGCAAGTTTTTAGCCAATGTCTATATATTTAGTCCCTAAAATTTTAAGCGGGTGGCAACCCTATTAAGCTGTGAAGCTGTTCTTCAAAATGGTGAAGCTGTTCTTCAAAATGGTGTTTCAATCATTCAATTTGATGAATTATTATGGAAGATATGGCGTTTTATTGACCGGAAACAGTGCTTTCAGCTTTTTAAACCTCCTTTTTTTAATAAATAACTGAATTTGAACAACGTGACTATTTTTCGCATGTACGTGAGCTTCTCCCCTTCAAAATGAGATATTGAGGGTGTTATACTTCTAAAGATATATCAGCAGAAAATACTAAAAATTGGCTTCAGAAAATACGCTCTTTGAAATACATTTATGCAAGTTTTATGTACAGTCTTTAATAAATAAAAAGATACACTTTTTGAAGTTTCATAAATTGCACTTTATTTACATACGGTTAAAAAAGTATTCAAACATTTTTAAGAAATTAGCAGTACTAAATTCTAATATGAGAATTGAAGTCGGTTGTGTTTTTTGCTTAAAAATTACTTGTTTAATGAAAACTTCTATAAACACAAAATGCGCTCAACTTTCAAAAGTAATAAAAAATGTTAAAAAAGAATTTGAATAAAAATAAATTAATTAATTTCAAGAATTTTTTACATTTTTTTGTCCCTTTTCCTCGATGTTTTAGTAAGTTTGTCTACAATATTTTCCACTTTAGGAGTGAGTTCCCTATACAAATAAAATGTTTTAAGTCTACGGAGTGACGAAAATTATCTCTCATTCTCTCATGTTGTTATGAGGAGAGTTACTAGAATGGTAAATAAATTAAATATATATGTAGATATATGAGCTGTTATAAATGAAAGTGGTGTAGGTTCACTTCTGGAAAAAATGAGATCATTACAGATTTGGTTAGGTATAGACATCCTCCTTTGATGTTTATTAAGTCACATTGAATGGAGCAAGTTTCTGAAAAAATAATCCAAACAATTTTACCTTACAATCTTATCGCAAACATATTTTTTTGAAAGTGGTTTAAGCCCATTCGTAATGATCATAATTGAAACAACATTTTAAATGCTATTATTATTACAATTGCGCAGATCTTTGGCAAATATTTACGCCGTCTGTAGGAACCTATAAAACCAAAATTGTAAACGAGGTAACGGTACTTATCCAGTGATATAAAACTGAAAAGTAATTTTAGTTTTCGTTCGCAATTCCTATTATTTAATTTTACTTTCAAATTTGCAGCGTGTTTATTATTATTATTATTTTTTTGGAATTAAACGATCAGAAATATACATTTTGCGTTCATTTGACATAATAATCACATTATTTTCTTATTTGTTTAAGTTATTACTTTAATACTCCTTTTAGTTATTATTTTCTTAAATATAAAAGAAAATAAATAAAATTTGATTTTTTAACTATAAAATTTCCATAAAGGGTGTTAAAACATGGACTTATACTTTTCCTTATTTTAATTTAAAAATTTGTTATTTTTGAAAGTGGTGCAAGTCCATTCGGAGGTAAAGAACTATCTTAGTTTTGTTAGCAACTCTAATATTAATTACTGCATAATAAATTTGATTTAATAGCAATATAAAAAACATGACCCGGATTTATTAACCTCTACCAACCTCTACGAATGCAAACTTTTCAATACCTCGATATACCTATGCAAAAATGGACTTGCACCACTTTCATTTATAACAGCTCATATAGTTATATTCATGTTTATTTATATATGTATATATTTCCTTCATTTAATTTTTAATGATTGATAGGCAAGATTTTGGGGGGGTTTGAACCCCAAAACCCAACCCTTGGGTGCGCTAATGTAGATTACTATAATAAATTTGAATTATTCTTCGCTTCCATTTCGGTCAACCGCACAAATTAATTATTAAACAAATTCCGAATGAAAACAGCAGATTTTGTTTACTTTTGAGCACGGTTTCATCGAGTGCGCTATAAAGACACAAGTATAAACGTTTGAAGGAAATATGTATGTGTTGAGTCAAATCGTTTTTTTTTTGTTGATGCGGTTCTTGCGTAGGTATAAACAAGGTAATAATCTCAATCAAAGCTCGTTTGTTAATCACCCCGTTTACATAGTGAAATTTCGGATTATTAGCTGTCAAATTTCTTCTGCTTGTTTTTTCTACAACTCAAGGAAAACTTCAATTTCTTCTCTGTACCACTGTGATTGCTTGTTTAGCTAAATTAAACAAAAGAAATAAATTTCAACTTAATATTTTAATAAAAATATATTTAGGAACCTCTTTTCCATACTAGCGTCCATTTTTGTTTACTTCCACATTTGAAATTTTTCCTTTTCTTCGCAAAAACAATCGATAAATCTAGGTTGGACACCGAAAAGTTATCGGTGTTATTTGAGAATCTTTTATAATTACAGATTACCGTGGGAGGAATTTTCAATGTCTAATATGCGAGTACCGCAGACGATTTAACGATGAGCTGTATGAGCTTTACAACGATGTAGACATAGTGCAGCGAATTAAGATACAGCGGCTCCGCTGGCTAGGTCATGTCGTTTGAATGGACAGAAATGCTCCTGCTCTGAAAGTATTCAACGCGGGTCGCGATGCTGGTAATAGAGGAAGAGGAAGGCCTCCTCTGCGTTGGAAAGACCAGGTGGAGAAGGACGTGGCTTCACTTGGCATTTCCAATTGGCGTCAGTTGGCACAGAAGAGAAATGACTGGCGTGCTGTTTTGGACTCGGCCAAAATCGCTTAGGCGGTTACAGCGCCAATAAAGAAGAAGAAGAAGAAGAGAATATTTTTTTCTAATTACAGATTAGGGAGTTAAGCTCGAAAATGAGGATAATCTCTATAAATGTAAACAGACTTTTAGTTACTGTGTGTTATGTAAAATTTCAGCAAAATTGATTATAATTAAAAAAAAACAAAAATAACGTTTGGTAGCAGCAATACCGATGGCAATTAAAACAACAAAAATATTAAGAATACATTTATTTCAAAAAAGTTCAAGGAATTATAATGTAATTGCTTGTACGGCACACGCGTGCTTGTACAGGAGCGTATGAATATCAGTTTTATAAATTTAGATTTTCACCACTTTTTCACTTCCCTCCTATTCACTGATATTTCTGAAAATTCAATTACTCCGGGTACATGATTCGTTGATGTGAAGGGATGAAAATGATTGATAACGCTTAATTAATTTTTGTTGCTGTTGCAAAAAAGTATATGTCATTTTTAAAATGAATTGAAAGATCTATTTCCATGCTAAGTTACATTATCTATATGTATAAAAATGAAATGTCTTACGTATGACCGCGATGCCTGTCCTAACGGCTGAACAGTTTTCGATTCTGTAAGAAGTAATTTCTTAAAACTTCTGTGAGGAAGGTTTTTGATACAAAAAATTCAAAACTTTTTGTTGTTGTTGCCATAAAGTGAAGAAAGCTGAGACGTCACGTTTTCACGAACTCATAAACGGCTAGACCGATGTGGCTCATATTTGGAATTTTGAAACGTACTTTGTTCCAGGCCTTGAAGAAAACGATTTTGGAAAAGCATCCGATTTTTCCGTCATTTGTTTCATACTGATGTGGATGATGAAAACTTTTTGATGGATGAATGAATCAAAATTGGGTAAGGAAGGGATAGTGAATTACCACAATTTACACCACTGGGCAGCGAAAGACCAAAACCCACCCGTGAAGAGACACATATGCCCAGGTTGTTGAATGAGTTTTAAAACCGCCTAAAACTCGATTTAGTTAAATCTAGATTTATAATACGACTCCGTTTACAACGCGGTTAAATTTTTCCGATTTGTTCACACAAATAATCATATTTGCGACGCATCGTAATTTTTACGACTCGCATTTAAGCCGCTGACAATGGGCTGAATTGTCAGTTTACGACGCGTTTTTCAAAATTATAATTTTTCCATATATGAACAGAGAAAGCTGAGCCGCGAGGTCGTGGGTTCGAGGCCCACTGCCAGAAAAATAAAAACTTTTTTTAGTTTCTTCAATTATATTCAACAATTTATTGAGCTTGAGGCCGTTTTAAATGAAAATTCTTGTGGAAAAAACAACAATTTACATTTTGGTA
>JAPVRG010272683.1:0-10512 GCA_029783565.1 Rhagoletis cerasi
AGTATGCTTCCTTCTAAGATTTTCTACTTGGATGTTGCCACTAAAGGCAGCTTAGAGGGTTGCTACCTTTCCGATTTTTTTTTAAATATTAAGCAATATATGGCAATATGGGTATCAAATGGAAGGTATTTAAGGCCGTATACCAACCAGAATATTTTTAAGTAGGATTGCCACCTAGGGTTGCCACCTGACTGCATTTTAATTATTCCTTCTTATATCGACCACTATCTCGGGAACGGTTTAACCGATTTGGATGAAATTTGGAGTGCGCATGCTAACCGCCAAACAGGCTTAAGTGACTTTTTGTGGTTAGTGTTCGATATTTTGGAAATCTATTTTGGAAATTTATGCTCTTGGTAAGTAAGATTATGCGACAAATTCGAAATATACCGAGCAAGGCTCGGTCACCCAGGTACTATGATTTAATAAGAGAATATTCGATTTGCAGGTGAAGACTTTGCTTATGTCTTCAACAAACGTAAAATATGGAAAAGCTTTCTGTCATTTTTTCTACCTACAGGTTTCTACGATGGGAGAGAGAAAGTAACCCCAACGGCTCTGACGAGGAGGTCGGCGATTATAATGCCATCTACATCAGCCAGCAGTATCGTGATTTTACTGTACTCGTATATGGTGCCGCTACAGTTCAGGTGGGCAGCCCGTATAGCACTTTCCAACAAGAGATGGAAGAATTCACCGGAAAGTGATTCCCCTTTTCTAAAACTTTGGTTTGGTTTCGAATGGCGCGGCGAGGTCCTTCACGATTTTTGCGGATAGGGGGCTTGTGCTCAAATCTACTCTACAGAGACGTATATATTTATCCGGATCGCAAACTTAGACAGGCGTCGTGCTATCGATGGAAAGGTGATGTTTAAAACTATAAGTTGGAGTTGCCCCTTAAATGGATAAGTAGGATCTGATAGTCATGTTGAACCATCCTTCTTTTTTCTGTTCTTTGGGAAAAATTCACCGCTTAATATAATAATAATAAAAAAAAAAAACAAGTAAGAGCAGTGCTGTCTTCGGCTTTCATGAACATCAAAAAAATTTTACTTCAACCTTAATTTCTTTAGGAGCTACACATTACTTATACTAAATTGATGTGCACTGTGAACTACACAGATGAAGGAGTTATATCACAAACACGTATGTATATCGGAACATTCCTTATAGCTCACGAAATTGTTCGGGTTTAGCTGTCTAAATGTAGGGGTTTTAAGGTAAACCCTCATATCTGAACAATCAAGTGAATGGGAGCTATAGGTTATGGTGACCCGATCTTTATCATTTTCACTCTACGCTTTCTGTTGATAGTAAGTGAAAATACTAAAGTTTCCTTTTCCTAGCTGCATAAATGAATGATTTATAACGCAAAACCTTATATCTGAACAATCAGTTATATGGGAGCTATATGTTGTAGAGGTCCGATTTTTCCGGTTCCGACAGATGATTAATGTCATACAAAAGGACACCCGCTCACCAAATTTTAGTCGAATGTCTCAAAAACTGAGGGACAAGTCTGCGTTCAAACAGACAGACAGGCAGACAGACGGACAGACGGACATACATAGGTAAATCGACTCAGCTCGACACTCTGAGCATTTTGGTATACTTTTTAACACGCTTGTATTAGTTTTACTTGTATGTTTGTTTGCTTGCTTGTTTGTTTGTTTGTAACTCTTCTGGCAGCTGCTGCAAGCGTGTTTTTTAGTTTTTTTAAACTATATTCTGCTTATTTATGAGTCTATCTCTTCTTCTGGTACTTACAAACATCGCACCAAAGTTAATATACCTTTTCGTGTTCATGAAAGGTATAGAAATAGAGTGCTAACTTTCGTAGAAATATTGAACTTGTGTGTTTTTTTTTATATTTTAAAAATAGGAAGATTTATCAAACGTTAAGTTTTATCTACCATAGACCTACAAAGGACCTGGAGGTGAACTGGCAAGGGTTTTGTAAGCACAAGCATTTTTCATATTTGTTTCTATTCCTAATAAATAGTCTCGACATTTCCAATGTGTAGAAACACGTACTAGGGTTCCAACATAAAAAGATCCATCAAGCTACATTATGTTCAGTAACTCAATGGAGAAGTTCTCTACCAAGGCGAATTCTACCGCAGGTAGGCTGCGGTAGAACAAAATGTCACTGACCACGAGAAGGGCATCAAAATGGCGCTTTTTATGGGCTTATTGAATCGTGAGTGGCAACTTGGGTAGCACTTCAACCAACCAATCAGAGTTGTGAATGACCTTTCCGAGCAATTTGATTCCAAACGAGGTTTCAGGCAGGGTGAGACTCCCTTTCCTGTGATTTCTTTAATCTGATGATAGAGAAGATAATAAGAGCCGCAGAACTGAACCGCTTATGTAGGTACACTGTTTTACAAGATCGTTCAATTGTTCTATCTTCTTAGATAGAGAAGCAAAGGTGGGTCTGGTGGCACGTCCTGTCACCACGTCACTGTCAATTATGTCAGCTTTGAGATCCAACGGAGAATCACTCTTGCCAACAAGTGCTACTTTGGACTGAGAAGGCAATTGAAAAGTAAAATCCTCTCTCGTCGTACGAAAATCACGTTCTATATGTCACTCATAATGCCTGTGCTGGTGTATGGCGCAGAAGCTTGAAGAATTCAACGCGGGTCGTGATGCTGCTAACAGAGTAAGAGGAAGGCCTCATCTGCTATGGAAAGAACAGGCTGAGGACTTGGCATTTTCAAATAGCGTCAGTTGACACAGAAAAGAAACGAATGGTGTGCTTTATTGGACTCGGCCAGAATCGCTCAGGCGGCTACAGGGCATCGGAAAGAAGAAGTACACTATGAACGAACGTATGTATGTCTGTTACAATGATTATTTTCAGGGCATGAAGGAAATATTAGAATAATGGATAAAGGAGTACGAACATTCAATAAACTTTATCTTTTTGTTTATTTATTTAATGAAGATATGTAGAGTATATTTAATGATTTCTTCTAAAATTTTCTGTTCCATTAATTTTTCATCATACATATGTTTGTACAGTATTGTATTTTATTATGTATGTATGTATATGCAGTAGAGGATTTATATATTTTTAATTTTATGAGATAAGTGATTAATGAAAATTTAATAGGTGAATAAATAACCCTCAATTAAATTGCGATGTTTTATTCAACTCTCAACCATGAGTAACTGACCTTGACCGACTCACAAAATCGATGGCACTAATTTTCCATTTGTATTCGGAATAATTGTGCCCACCCACCTGAGCAAGGAAAAAAAAGAATAAAAACAAAAAGCAGGCATCTGCATACCCACTTGGAAAATACTGCAATAAATATTTGTATTTCTTTACATTAGATGTCTTTTAAAAATGAAAACTGGAAGGTGCCAGAAAAATTACTTCGATACTAAGCTGTTTGAAAGGTGTAACGTGGCGGCTACCGCAGGCGAGTGTGAGTGACTAGATGTGCGTATTACCACCCTGATCCAAGCGACAACTAAGTTTTTTTCTTATAGCATTCGCCGCCGACAGGCAACAACCAAACACCATGTGGACTTTTGCCACTTACACTTTAAAGTGTTTAGCAACCTTGCTTATGTATGGGCCCTGTTACACGATCAATTGTTGCCACGATATTGGGATTGCGATACTGGATCGTGATAAATATTGAACGTGTGACAGGGCCCTATCGTTAATTTATAAAAATTCCTTCACTTATTCGTTTATCGACACTAAAAACTCAAAAATTTCAAATTTCCATAGCTAACTTCATTCCAGATTTTTTACTTAAGCGACTCTGAAACAACACGATACGGATTATTGTAATAATAAACAAGTTATATTTGAAACAAATACACAAAATCGCTTTTATGGGAATAAATAAGCGGATGGCGACTTTAAAAAATTACGTTTTATGGATCCACTTGCGTGTGCGAAAGCCGTCGAAAAAATTAAAGAAATGGTGGTAGGGATATACCTACCAGACGACAAGTTTGGCAAGTCCGACTCTGATACTTCTGACAACATAACGGAGGAATTTACTCCTCTGGATCACCATAAACTCGTTCACCGAAATTGGAAAACAAAATAAGACCGAAGAAAGCCTTTGAGCTGTCAGTATATTTACGATCTTGGTGAAAACCCTCTTGAAATATGGGCCGATTAGAAAATGCAATTTCCAAAATTATACAATATAGCACTTATATAACACTTGACAATGGTAGCCAGTTCCGTGCCTTCTGAAATGCTTTTTTCCAAAGGCTTCGTTTGTTTTGACACATCAGAGGAGCAGACTACAGGCTAAAAGAGTTAATAAGATATTATTTTTACAAAGCTTAACCAAAAATACTGGGATATTTAAGAAATAAAAAATTAAATTTGTACACGGAACCTTAACAAAAATGTTGTTTTATTTAATTTAATTTTTTTTGAAATTTCAGGGAATACGACGCATCTAACATCGATGTTTTATTTAGTCGATATATCGCAAAACATCGATGTAACTTCACGCTGCATTGCATCGAAAAAACATCGATGTATCTTTTGCGTGCGCATCCCTAGTTCATATGTGCTTATTGACAAGCAGGGCTACTTCAAATGCAAGATATGTGTATCTACTTTCGTCAGATAGTAGCTTATACTGGGAGCGCTAAAACTTTTCATCTACTACTAAATTCCCATAATAAGAATTCGCCGATGGGCTAGTTAATGTCGTTGAATGTCTCTAACTGATTGTCCGTCCGGCGTCAGGTAGAAAGGTTGTTGGAGGAGGTGCTTTTACTAAGTCCCAGTTTATTTTCAGATGCTCCCTGTGATCAGGACTCATTAGAAGGTATCTCATGTCTGTCCGAAGTGCAGTGCTGTCACAAATCTACTGTCAGATAAATTTTCGTCCACCATTTGGATCCGGAGAATGTTTTAATGTACATATTATATGTAGAATCGTGGAGTGGCACACTTGAAAAGATCTAATGCGACTCTCCTTGATCGGAGGTGAACGTTCCATGAACAAAGGTTTCACATGCAAATAGATTTTGACAATTTAGATTTTTTTAGACCAAATAATTTGAAACGAAATCAAATCAGCTGCTCTACTGCTACTACCTGTTCAAAATAGACTTGGGAATGCATTTGCTTTAGATTAGTAGACAAAAAATTGTTCTACCGGTTCGCCAGATATTGAAATTAGATGCATGTTTTAGAGAATTTTATGTAGTCTCCGAATATATAATTCGTTCTTTTCGCGCGATTTTGTAATTTTAGATTTCTTTAATTTTTCGATTTTCAGTTTCTTTTTGCGTAATGTCGCGAAAAGAATTTTTCGAAAAATGAAAAAAATCATCCCAAAAGCGAGAGTAATGAGAATATTTACACCTATGTACTATTTAAGTATAACCTTCGTATTTCTGATAGTGGAAAACAGAAAACGAAGACTAACAAAAATTCCATCACATTTAATGGTCGGGCCCAGATTTTATTCGAGTTTTGCACGTTATAGTGAACCAATCTTTCCCATATTTTACATTTAGAATTTTTAACTAAAAGAAAGAGTACAAACTGAATTTCATCGAGATCGGATAAAATTTAACATTTCCGCCCACTTAGGTGGAGGGCGTGATAATGAGCAAATTTTTACAATACTTCAGTGCTAGGCAACCCATAGCCTCGCGGGACCGACAGTAATCAAGTCTCATAAAAATCGGTTTGCTTTTACTATTTATTCAAACAGCTTATATGGAGTCCCAACACTGTTGCTGTTGGTAAGAGATGGGTCCTCCCACGCAAAATAATTTATTGAGTTTACGAAACCAGAGTTAGGCCTATTATGTTACGGCTATCGGAGTAAGAGAAACCGGGTGATTAACACGCTCGAAGACTTAGTTGACTCCTTCGTCAGTGCAGAAGTAATTGCTATTAAAGAAGCAGTGGACTTACTGATAAAGATTTGACCTCAGTCAAGAAGGTAATCATATTCTCTAATAGACAAGAGCCGTGAGGGCCCTGCACGCAATGGTGCTACACTCGAAGCTGGTCAGGGAATGTCTAAGAAGCTCTCGGAAATTGAGATTAGCCGCATTCATAGAATAATCTCTCAGGTGTCGAAGTGTGTCCCTATATCTAAGACAACCACTGCAACCTAACTTAATCTTACCTAACCCGCTAGTAAATTCTTCTGACAGGACCAAATACGGTTAACCCAAGGCATATTGAACAGGAAGCAGAGCATCTTATTTGATTTTTTTCTTTCATAGCCTCTAAATTAGAGCTTCCAGGTACTTAAGATCAAAATTGCATGTCAAAAAATAAAAACGGCCTTTTAGATTTTTTTGTTAAAAAAAAAAGCAATATATACATTAGGATGGTCCTTAAAATGTCAACATCTAACACATGCAAAACTGCTTATCTTTAAGGAAAAATCTAGCTGCCGAACTCAATATAATTAATTATTTGTCATCCAAACATTTTTTAATTCATACAAAAATTTATGTAAGTCGATATTGCTAAATGAACGCCACACCGTAGAGAATATCAGGAAGGGGCACTTCGGATTCAGCAAACCATTAAACTTACTAGGTATTTTTTCTATCGCCAATATAAATGCTTTAAATATTTTTTTTAAAGATTGTACCTTAACTGCCATAATTTACTGTAATATGTTATTTATAACACAGAATTTTTCATAAAACCATCGAGTTGTAGGCCTTGGCAGCTAGTATTCCCTCTTGTATTAGTTTTATTATTTTATATTAATTCTAATAAATAAATAAATTTGTACCTGAAGCAACGCGTCTAGCGAGTTTAGTAAAGCTATACTTCAAAGCTTAGATATTTTTCTTTCAGATGTAAATTACTTAAATTCTTAAAATATCTTCATTAGTTAAGAAATTAGAAAAAAGTGAAAAGACCCCATAGTGCTACGATCAAAATGCTTGATGACTCATTCCGGCTGAAATCTTTAAACTTTTTTATCAAATTACTATATATCTATCTCTGCAAATAGCTGCTTTCCGTTTTAGTAAGTATGAACTTATTTCCGTATGAAATTCGTATGAGCAAGGAAATTATTTGAAAATAGAAAATCTTTTTGCGGAGAAACGTTCTGACAGAAAGCCAAGGCAGAAAGTTGTCAAAAATTATTTTTTCCTGGACGGACTGAAATTTATCGGCATTATTTGCCTTAAAGACGCCGCCGACAAAAAAATTTATGTCTGAAGAAATTTTGGGCAATAAGAAAATAAATTTTTTAATAGTATACATGAATATAATTAAAATTTTAAAGTGAGAGTCCTGCAGATATCAGTACGCAATTCTTTAAGGCCATGCTAGATAAGACTTTGTCGCTTCGCGTGACATTTCTAACTTTGCCAGAAAAGCGCAAAAGGTAGAAGGTATGCCACAATGAAGGCCATGTGATCTTTTTTACACTGTTTGTTTACTCGTGAAAATTTTTCTAAATTTAGTAAATTAAGTTTTAAAAATATCAGAAATCTTTTTAGTTTTTATGTTTCTGCATGATGTCTTAAAGTAGAGGGAAATAAAAAAAATTATACCAGCTAATAGTCAACGCGCGCAAAAAGATGGGAGTTGGCCATCTTTTCGCTTGACGCTCAAACTAAAGCGATCTATGTGACATGTTTCATGTATTTTCGTGCATTTCATCTTAGCTGTCAAAGCAAATATGTCACGCAAAGCGAAGCAAGCGTTTTATCTGGCATAGCCTTTAAAAACACGCAAAAATTAGTACTTACTTGGATTTTACCGAAAACCAGTACATTTCAATTTTCAGCATCGTAAATCAGCAAAGAACTGTCAAAATCAGTACGTCTGGCAGCCCTACTCTAAATTGTCATATTTGTTTAGAGTTTAATCTGAAATGTCACATTTTGTTTACCTATTTTAAAATTTTAGAGGCAAAATCAATAACAAAACACAAGCAGCTTGGTGTGTTTGGCTGATGCTATTACCCGTTCAATGTGTCTTGGGTTAACTCAATGATTGGTCAGGTAGTACGGCGTGTCGCAAAGGCGTCAAATTTGATATTACCTTAACCGTCTGCAGTCTGGACCAAAATTAATATATGATACCTTCGACTATGGTAGTAGCGACGAAGAGGCTGAGGTTTAGGAAATCTGATGTAAAATTTTTTTTCCTACATTTACCCTACCCTAATGTGCATATATGTAGACATAAAATTGATAAACATTTTCTACTCCATTTTTCAATAAAATAAATATTTAGAATTTTGAGATGCTGGTACATAGTACGATTTTCTATTTCCTATTGGGTAATTACACTAAGCAGAGTAGCATTTGAAAACGTTTCATACATTTCTTTTGTTTGTGCACTATTTTCTAGTTCACTGCACAACTCGTGCACTTGTGAACAATGGCATAACTCTGACAAAAACTTACATAAGAAATTCAAAAAAAAATATGGAAAATTTTTAAAATTTTCTTTTTTCAGTACTTCAGTTCCAGAAGAAATCATGACGTTACGAAAAAATAATAATTTAATCTTTATTCTAAATGCGAATGAAAACTGATCGAATATTCGAACTCCAATTCAAATAAGAGAAATAGGCATACCCGATTTGTGCTACTCTATTGGCTTAATCATTGCCAACATTTTATGTCTCCCCACTAACTTAAATGTGTTTCGCCGTTTGTTATTTGCTGGAGTTGAAACGATTTTCCACGCTGTGAATCTCTGCCATTGTTTTCGCTGCTTCCGTTTCGGTGCTTTCGGTGCTCATGGCTAAACGTTGTACAAATGAAATTTCCTGCTTATAACTAATACGAGCGCAGCACGTGGAAAATTCACATAAAAATATTAGTGCTCACACGAGCCACAATTGATGTGCACGTAAATCACAAAAACAAGTGCGCGGTAATCACTCATGTTTCTTCGAAGATATGGGCTAATAGCAGGTACTGGATGACAAATGCACTGTAATTACCGTATAATTATGCGCCGAAACGTTTATAGTTTGGTTACGTCGTTTACGTAATTGTTGTTATTATTGTCATTTTTCAGTGTCAATAACAACTGAACACGAAACTATCGTAACCGTGAAATAATAAAGCACTACTTTGTTTTGTTTTATTTTTTTTTTTTTGATTTTTTTGAATAACATTTAATACAATATTTAGTTTCAATATGATATGGGTATACATATGTGTTTCATTGAAAAATTGTAGACAAATAAAATCTCCAAATACGTTTGGTGGAAATTTTCAAGGGCCCTTAGTTTGCTAAATATGTACTTCTAAGTTTAAACTGTTGAGTAAAAGTTCTAGAGTATTATTAAACAAATTTTCTAGAAAATTTAAAATTTTGAAATACTATTTGTTTACGTGTATCTATCTGTTTCTTTTCGCAAGTCTTATTTTATATTACCAATATGAATTTTGTTCCATAACTCACTTTTAAATCGCTTTGATGATGCAACAGTACATTCGTCACTCAGGCAACGGTGGAAAAGTAGGTACAAATACACCATTTGCAATGCAGCCAAATAAATTTTGCAAAGTTTGGCCAGTTATACCAACCAAGTCCAGTCAGATCCATCTGAGCTTGGCTTGCATAATCGTAAGGGCTTCAATATTTGCCTAGTTTTGTCCCCTTGAATGCACGAAAAGATATCTCTTATTTATCAGACGTATTTTATGTTCCTGGCTCATATAAACAGACAGGAATTATCAGAGATGAATGTCGCGTAAAAGTCCACGAGTTGAATTATTAAAAAAGCCTTCGGGCTTTGGGACATACCGGAGATTTTTTGACTGGAACTTTGAAAAAGAAAGAATGGGAAAGTGCAAACGCCTTTTGGTGAAGCAAGCTGATAACTTGCACAGAAAAATCCGGTTTACAGATGAAAAAATTTTTACCGTGCAGGGAAAATTTAATAAACAAAATCATAAGTTGTACGCACGGTCATCTAAGGGAGCAACTGAACTGATTCCACGGGTCGAAAAGGGGCATCACTGAGCTTCAGTAATAGTTTGGTGCATCGTTTCTTACGACGGAATCACTGACTTGGATTTCTGCAAACAAGAGGTCAAAACATCAGCCAAAACTTACCAAGAAACCCTTTGGAAGCTGTTGTGTAGCTACTTAACCATTATCTGTTCCAAAACCAGTCGTGGACTTTCCATCAGGATTCTGCGCCGGCCCTCTGGCAATCCTGATTTGAACCCACTGGATTACAAATTGTGGACGGGTTTCGAGGACATGGTTTGCCACAAAAGATACCCCAACATTGATTCACTTAATAAAGGCGGCTATTTGTGATTTGCCAGTCCGACTTAAGGCGTGCGTGAAGGTCAAAGGCGGACATCTCGAATGAATATTTAATTTTTAAATACAATAAATTTGTATTCAACAATTTATTGAGATTGAGGCCGTTTTTAATGAAAATTCTTGTGGAAAAAACAACAATTTACATTTTGGTAGGAACTATAGCTGCTATTTCGGAGATCACCACATCTCCTCATCAGACTCCTTTTACTGGGATTTGAACCTGC
>JAPVRG010272689.1:0-10188 GCA_029783565.1 Rhagoletis cerasi
TATACCAGTTCCCCGCAATTGAAAACAAACTAATTTTTAAAAATTCTGGTTCGTTAACTGAAAATGGACTAGAATTATTTTTATCGTAGCGAACTGGTATGAACTGACGCAGATTGGTATGGTCGAATTACGGTGATTTTGGAGTATTATTGGACTACAATTTTTTTTAATCCCAGCGAACTGGTATTTAACTGGTATGGAGCTGATGCAGGATCGGACAATTGACATCTCCTATGACATCGCCATGTTAAAAATACCAGTCGCTAACACTGAAAAAGTATGCAACGTGAACTAGTTGGGCGGAAACGCAAACTGGTAGCATTCTAGTTTACAACTGGTAGCTTTCCCTGCAGGGTTATGCCCCACAGTCGTGGTAGTGGTGTAGTGGTGAATGGCAGCTGCCAGGCAGCAAGCGACAAGCGGCAAATAACTGCATGTCGGAAGTCATTGGCGCGTATGTAGAGGCAGCAACAAGAGCAACAACAATTGGAAAGCGAACTAAATTCGACTGTAGTCCTTTGTGCAATACAGCTGTGTGTGGCTAAAGCGCTTGTCTGTATGTATGTATGTAGTTGTGTGGCAGTTGGGCGTGCTGTGCAACGCTAAACATGCGATTTTCCTTAGTCAGAGTCAATTCACAGGCGATGCTGCAGCTGCAGCGTTGCTTTCGTTGCGTTCGTTTCGTCGCAAGTGCGTGCGCTTACATTTGCCGCAAATGTATTGTAAATGCATTTCAAATGCTGCCAACACACAAAACAAAACAATTGCACTTGGTACATTTGTTGTTGCTGACACATTGTTGGCATTGCTGTTTGGTTTGTTGCAGCGAATGCTCGTTTAGGCTACCACACCTCTCCTCACAACTTACATACGTAGAGATATTGGAGTGGGTGTGTAGGTAAAAGAGCAGATCAAGCGCAGCGACAAGGCAGTGGCTTGGTTGGGCGCTGAGTTATGTTTTTGATTTTAGCTGACAATGAGTGTTCAAATTTATTGTTTGCATTAGCAGCGACAGCAATAGGCCCAGCAACAACACAGGCAACCACAAAAGCAGTAATTTCGATAGAACTCGGTGACAATGTGTGATGTAGTCAACAGGCATATTTTCATCACCTCCAACAGGCAGACCAGAGCAAACTACATAAGTACAAAATCCAGTGGCGCCGTCACTTTGTAGTTAACTTGGCTGTGAGCATGTATTACGCCTATTTGTTTGTATGTATGTTTGTGTGTTTTCGTGCGCGTGTGTGTGGTTGAGCTGCCGAAACGCCATGAGCTACTTTAGTTTATCGGTTGTTGCGTTGACAGGGCGTGGCAGTGACATTTACACGCTCGTTGCGTGAATTTGTCTATGCAACAAAGGCTGTTGCAACAAAAACAAAGGCAGAATATCGGTAGTATTTAAACATATACAACAACTCGAGGTTGTGTTGTTATCGAATAGCAACTTCCTCGCACGACAATGCAGGACGGCCGACCGGGCGTATACGTAATTTTGCACAAAAACCTAAATATTAGAAAATTCTTTGGCAGTTTAGGTATTTTATACGCTGCTCGATATTAACGCAGGGCGCTTATTAGTTTCTGCCTGTAGCTCAATTTCATTCTGCTTTCGTTAATTTTGTAAATTTTGATGAAAAATTTTAATCTGAATTCCGGTGATTTACGATCAAAGTAGACAATTTTAATTAATAAGCGCTGAAATTAGAGCGTTGATAATTTTTAGTAACATTCCTCGGCTTTAAATAAATGTTGATGTACTGAAACGGGTGTATTCTGTGTTGGGAACAAAAATGTTGCTATGGGTAAATAAAGTTCCTGTTTGTTTTTAAAACCTTTTCGCATTCAGCGCACTCTTATAACCGGTAAATTTTGTTACCATCTCATAAGCAGGTAATAGGAAATTGCGCCGCGAAGTATGCTACACCAGAGTTTCCACAAAACTCCATAGCTGAATTGTTGTATGGATTAAATTGTTACCAAGGTAACTAGAATCGCGGTTACAAGAAATGGTGACAATTTTCGTTAACAAAATTTCCCGGTTAAAAAATGTTCGGTAACAAGCAGAATAGGTCAGAAGTACAGAAATGCTTTAAGTTAAACCGCGTGCGCCCAAAAGTATGCCTCACTAAGTTGAATCATTATTTAATATAGTTACGACAAAAAAAAAATCCCGCTTTCTCGAGATAGATTTTATACCGACGCTCACGGAGTAAAAGCATTCTCTGGTCACTGATTTATAATATATTGTTTTTGTAGCGGCTAACAATGCAATGCAAAATGCTTTCTGGACTGCGTTATATGCCTATAATTTCGTCGCCTATTTCTAGGGGACAAAACATTTATTTACATTTCACTCAACTGTGGCCGTCGAGCGTTTTGAGTACCTTGTTGCTGCTGTGGGGGAGAAGGAAGTTAGAAAGCGGTAAAAAGTACGCTTATACGCCATCGACATGAACTCCTAACTGCATTTTGATCTCTTTCGTTTCTGGTAGTAAAAATTTGCACCAAGAATTTCGTGAGCCAGAGGATGAGACAGTGATGAAGCTGTTCGGTCGCTAATATTGAGCAATCGTCAGGTAATGAGATCGGGGAAACTCCTTCTGGTGGTTGATCTCAAAATAATACTATGTATTCGATAAGGCTCTATGTAGTGTAATGCGATGAAGGATTTGATTTGCACTCTACACATCACTTTATATGAAGTCGCCTTAAGCCAATCTACTACTAATATAAACGTACGATATTAGGAAAATTGCAAGCCTGTTGTATTGTAATAGAAATAGCAGCCAACTTAAATACTTAAGTGAAAAAATAAATTGGCGTCATTATTTCGCGTGGACTCAATTCGTTAAATCATTACAAAAAAATTTACAAATTTAAAAATTTACAAAAAAAATTTAAGAAACTTTCAAAAAATTTCTCTCGCAGGGGCGGGGTTGGGGTTCAAGTCTTATCAAGGTCAGATCGCTAAAACTGCAGATCCTAATTAAGTTAAACCACAGGCCCTATCAATTCGTTGACAGTCAGCATTATCCTTTCATACTTTCACCAGCCGGCTAAATTTCCGGACACTCTAGGTGCTTGCCCTCAAATCATATTCCTTTAAACGTTCGACGTAGTCACCATCAAAAGGAGGGTCGAGGAAATGTTGTCCATTTCATTGGAACTTTCGTTTACGTGGCTATTCCCAAACCCTGCACCCAACCAGCAACCCATTTCTAAGAATAGTACAAGTAATCCAAAGAAAATTGTTACAAAATAATATCGTTTACCATAAAAATTACTTAGTATGGTATAAAACATACAATTAAGGTCATACATATGTACATGGATAGGGTATAAAACGACGAAAAAATTGCAAAAATTATATAACAATAAAAAAACGGATAACGACCACCACAAACGTGTTTAATGCAGTCTCGTTAGTTATTAAAAGGCCGTAAAAAACAAAATAGTAATAGAATAGCTTTGTAGCGGAAAAAGGTAAGCAACTGACCCTCGCTCTGATACCTGTACCGGAAGGGTGAGTCGAAGAGTGCTAACAGCTGACACAGTCAGCTATACATATGTACATATCAACGAATCTGAATCACACAAGTATTATCAACACATCTCCAACAAATTCACTCGCTGACAACATGGCTTAGCGGTTGATACGAAATACAACCTTACCACTAACTAGTACAGATTAACTATAACATCCTTGTTGATCTCCTTCTGCTGATGGCTGCAGCTCAGCACACACACACGCAAACACACACATCCAACCCATTTGCAGCAATTCAATCGAGTTTTTACGAGCGCATAAAATGTTGCATTTTATTTAGCCGAAAATTGATGTGCAATTACGTACTTCGACTGGCGCGGCGGAGGCCCAAGCCCAAGCAAGTGGAAAATCAACAGACGGGGAAAGGATGCTGTCGCACGTGGTTGGAGGTAATGAAGTGAAAGGGTTACATTTTCGTTATATATACTACAAAAGCAAAGTGAGACCTCCACCACCTGAACAGTGAGTTTGAAGCTGTTGCGACGAGTAGGGTCAGTTGTATTGGCGCAAAGTGGTCATAGAGTGGCACATTAACGACACAATTTGAACCTTCGGCTGCTGGAACACCCCATTTACTGCTATGGAGAATTTCTTAAAACAGCATGCTTTGATGCGACAAATTTTACGAGCGTATGACATGGTCGTTAAAGTTTTACCTTTCCACTCTCAGCTCACTTGAAAATAGAGCGGATTAATAGAGGGTGAGGGATATTTGTGTATGTATGCTCGTACTAATTTTTTTAATAGTTCAGTGGAGGCATATCATATGCAATTTTAATGAGGGGTTAAACCGTAAAAGGTGGAAAAAAACTAGTGACTTTAAAAATTTAAAAAAGACACTGAAAATAAAGTAATGTTAAGTTAAGTTAAGTAACGTACAGTAAAGTAAAGTAAAGTAAATTAAAGTTAAGTTAAGTACAGTACAGTACAGTAAAGAAAAGTAAAGAAAAGTTATGTTAACTAAAGTTAATTAAAGAGAAGTAAAGTTAAGTTAAGTTAAGTTTAGTTAAGTAAATTAATGGCTACATTCAGATGAAATGCGAAAGCGGTGCCGGAATGTGAAAGCTAGATGTTTCAAACGGGCCACTTGATGAGTAGCAATCCTACTCCAACGTCCGTTAAAAAAAAAAAAAAAGTAAATTAAGTTAAAGTTAAGTAAAGTGCAGTTAAGTTAAGTACAGTTAAGTAAAATCAAGTAAGGTAATATAAAATTAAATTAAATAAAATTAAATTAAATTGGTTAAACGAAATTAAATCAAATTAATTATCAAATAAAATGAAATTAAATGAAATGAAATGCAATGAGTGGAATGAAATGGAATGAAATATAATAAAACGGAAAGAAATGGAGTGAAATGAAATTCAACGAAATGAAATGAAACAGACTGAAATGGAATAGAACTCAATGAAGTTAAATGAAATAAATATAAATAAATGAAAAGAAAAGAAAAGAAAAGAAAAGAAAAGAAAAGAAAAGAAAAGCAAAGAAAGGAAAATAAATTAAATTATATGAAAAGAAATTATCCTTTGAGTGTTTGGCCGAACTTCTTCGCCAATTTAACGTGATTTTATTACACAATGGAGGCCGTGGTGGCTGAGTGGTTAGAGGTGCGTGCTACACCTTACCGAGTGTATTTCTGCCTTGAAAAAGGTTCTTATAAATCCATTTGCCATTCGGAAGTGCGTAAATTGTACCTCCCTCTGTTTGTGGTATAATATCAGGACACAAACCACAAATTAGAGGAGAAGCTCGGCCAAGCACTTAGCGAAAGTATAAGTGCCTAAATATTATTACTATATTATAATTACACAAACAAGCGGCAATTGACTTTTATGTGGAGCTTCTGCTAGTATTGTTTGTATATTGTTCGGAGCAGAAAACGAACCTGGGTTCCAACCCGGTGGAAGTACGAACCTCTAACCACTCGGCTATGCCGACCGGTATCTATGCAATAGGGCTATACCAAATTGTCGGTGCAATGGAATTTGCGTTACCACATGTCGCTGGACAGATTGCGTCTTTAAATCCAGAACCATAACTTCCAATCTAAGATAGGAACGAGTTAGTTTCGCGGCAAAAGAGGATGCCCACCGGTGGAATGGAATGATTTTCCCTCTACTACGGTCCGTCGTAGTAAAAGATTTACTGTGCTTTCTGAGTGGCAAAAACTTCAATGTTCTGGGTTCCTAATTAGAAATAGGTTTGAAGGCACCAACTCCTATCGAGTTCGCTGAACCTTGCCGGCAAATGCTGTACTCAAAACCAACTTAGCGTGAATTCCAAAAAGACCAGCGCAACTATTTTCTCCAAGAAAAGTAAAAGGTATATTTCTTCTCATTGAATCCGCAAATAAGTGTTAAAGTTATTCAAAAGTCCACGGCCATTATTTAAACCTGTCGGAAGGTAAAGAGGTGGAATTGGGACATCCGACTTAAACTAGCATTTCATTTCCCATTATAGGCTCCAGTGTTTACAGCAAGAGGAAGGACTGCGCATTAGCTTCGTGGACCGTTTTTAAATAATTAGAGATATACCAAAGTAATAAAAGAATTAAGTACATAAAGTTTTAATCGTTTGATTAAATTTTCCTTCGCTTTTTTTATAACATTTAACCACTCCGTGAATCTTATTATTTGCATACTTTGATTTCGGGAGGCTAATCGATTGCTAAATACTTGTACATTTCGACACTGCAAAGTTGATAGTGCAATTATTCAAAAAGAATTATTCCATTAAACAAAACTACCAACCTATCTATTTGTAAACGAAGTCTCTTAGGAGAAGTAAATATTTTATAGACGACCAGACAAATATTTCATTTCTATTTAAGTAAATAAATAACATTTCCACCTGATATTTGGGCACCAACCAGCATCTTTCTTTATTTTATGTGTTTACACATTCTTACATACCTAAAATCGCTTGAACTATAAAACATGCAATAAAGATTTGCAATAGACTTTCCATATGTTAAGGTGTAGCTATTTTTTAATATGTCACACAGCCACACAAATATAATGATGTAACGCCATAGAGAGATATAAGAAGTTATGTGCAAAAAAGGGTACTGAAACACTGAGCCAATTAGTTAAATTGCACTTAAAATTGCAGGTTTATGGGACAAGGAAACACACACACACATACACAAGCAGACGTGCAGACTCAGAAAATGCTGTAAAGGGGTAAGTTGTTGAAAAGGGGTTATGCAGATGGCACATTTGGTAGTATGAGCTGGGCTGTCCGTTAACAGGGTCAAATGTTGCTATTGAACATTAAAACGGAAATTAGAAATGACCAAAGGACATAAACGCAAACTAACACATGCATACGCACACTAGACAGCCAGCCATGCATACATATGTACATGCATGCGCACTTTCGCAAACACATATACATACATATGTGTTTATTTATCGCCTCCACCCTTTCGACTAACGAATAAGCATCAACAATTTATTGATTGCAATGAGAGATTTTAGTCAAGCGACTGGGGTGTGGTAGCAGAAGAACTGAAATGGTTTAGCAGAGTGGGCACTAGGTAGTTGATTCAAATGAGCAGTTGATTGGCATTGAGTGCAACGTCACTGGAGCAGATTATGTAATAAACCATAATGAAATACAAATGTAAGTCATTGAACAAATAATACAATAGTAGCCGTCTGGAGGCGAGTATACAATTGACACAAAATATGCAAACAAAGGGGCTAACTATATGTGGTGTTGAATTATTTTCACCACACAATCGAAGGAATAAAGAGATATTACATTTTTGCATTTCCAGTGATAACATTTATAAAATAGCACCCTTCAGGAAATAAGAATAATGATAAATTTTTTTAAATCTTAAATTCACATAAAATCAGAGGGGTACGACCTCCCTTCGCGGTCCCTATGTCTCTCCTCTTAACAATGATACGATTGTCAGCGAGCTCGGTTTTTCCGTAGCACCTGGCAGGTCGCTCATGAACACGGTAAAGCCTACTTCTCATCAGGTATGGGCTCACCAAGCTTACCATCGGCTTTTCTGTCTTGTTTCGGGGTCATTCTGGTAAAAGCAAGCTTCCGTGCCTTTTCGTGTGATTTCCTCCGTTCAAAGTTACGCAAGTACCACTTTGACCCTGATTCGCTTAGGTTAAGTCGCCTGCGCACTTGGTTGCCCTGGAATTGGAGAAGGCGGCCATTTGTAGTTTTCTTTCACGCCGTGGAACCGGACGAGCGTAGAGACCTGTCTTTACCAAGCAAAGAGTCCCTGTAGGGCCCAATTTTTGACCTCTTATTCTTTGTTTGGTCGGATCGATACACCGCTCCTGTTTTTTTTTTATAGCAACCTCGTAATTAGGTTTAGATTCTCACTCAGTCCGCACTACAGCGTTAATTTGCGGAGTAAAAAGCGAGAACCCGCCGTTATACTAAAGCCGGTTTCCGTCTGCAAGCCGTTGAATGGGCACGGTGTTTCGTAACGCAATGGATTAGGAAGGGGCAGTTATTGGTTAGTGTTCCCAAGCAGTCCTCACCATCCGACTGGGTCGCAGACGTATAGTAGGGAACGGTTTGGGATTAGTCTAAGCCCCTGCATCGCATAAAGGTGCCTGCCCTAGCCCTATTACAAGTCCCCGCTTTTTGGTCTATGGAATAGAAAGACGAGTGTACAAACCACACAAATTACGAAAAGTACAGACCAAAACACGAAATCTTACGAAAAATCCCGAAAAATATTGGAACATCTGAAAAAGTCTCCCGGAAAAATTCAGAACGAAATGCAAGAAGTCGCGAAAATCCCCAGAAGCCTAGAAATTGTCGGGATTGGTCTAAAAAAAAGGGAAATCTAGAAAAGATATGGAAATATTCGAATAAAAGAATTAAAAAATTCCAAATTCTGGAAAAGTTACGAAAATTTTTCCTTCCTGTTCGAGGTGACGATAATTTTATATTATCCTTTCTTAAAGGAAAGGTCGGTCTGTTATTTTTTAAGATAAAAAATATGATAACTTTTGCTTACCGTTTTATAGGCATTCGTAAAACCCAAACTCACATATCGACTATCCGGCTATTCGGTTAGTCGAATAGTCGATTGGAAACTTTTTTGTTGGTTGATAGTCGACAAGAAAGTATCTGATTAACCACTCTAAATCGACTAATTGTTCACTTTCAACTGAACGCTCATCATCGAGTACTCTCGAGCAACCGAATTTATTTGAATTGTAACAGTTGCTAACAATAATATTATTGTTATTAGCGCAGTTGAGTTTTCTCAATGAGCTCAAGCGTTCAAAAAATATTAAGAAACCAGTGTTTATTGAAAGAAAACAACAAGTCGAAAAATCGAAAACGAATAGTTAGTCGACTAGTTGTTTGTGAGCGCTTAGTTGGAAAAGTCGAAAGGAAACGGTTAAACGAGTAAGTGAAGTCGACTATTTTTTGAAAC
This sequence comes from Rhagoletis cerasi, assembly GCA_029783565.1. Lineage (NCBI taxonomy): Eukaryota > Metazoa > Arthropoda > Insecta > Diptera > Tephritidae > Rhagoletis > Rhagoletis cerasi. The sequence goes on from JAPVRG010272689.1 coordinate 8,977, forward strand.
TGCTTTAACTAATCGATTAACCGATTAGTCGACTAATCGATTAACCAGAGCTCTCAAACACATGCTGGGCTACGATTCTTCTAAATCTTTTTCATGCTGGTCCTCTTTTTTTTCAACAGTATTAACTTAATGCATAGGCAGATATGTAGCTCATTCATCTGAGCACCGAATAAGTCCTTATACAGGGTGGCGCAAAATTAGTCATCTAATTTTGTTTTTAAATAACTTTTTTACTACATAAAAAATGATTTTGAGTGGTGGAAATCTTTATTTGGGCCCTTACAAAATTTTCTCCTAAGTGGAAAAGATGATATCCGTCAAGTGGCTACCGCCAGTGTTGATACAAATTTGTACCCGTTTTATCGCATTTTCCATGAATTTCCGCAAGATTTCCGGTGATAACTATTCGCTTTCCTGTACAGTGTTCTCCTTAAGGAATGCGATTGTCTGAGGCTTGTTCGCATAAACACTCGACATCAAGTACCCTCAAAGAAAGTAGTCTGGGATGGTTAAATCGGGCGATCTTGCTGGCCATGCCAATCGCCAAAATGGAAGATTACGCGACCAGGGAATGGTTCATTTACAATATGCATTGTGGCCCGTGCTGTGTGTGTGGTTGCACCATCTTGTTGAAACCACATGTTCACCAAGCCCCGCTCATCCAACTCCGGCAGTAAGAAGCCATTTATCATGGCTCTGTAGCGTTCGCCAGTAACAGTGACCGTATTGCCGACGACGTCCTAAAAAATCACACAGTGGCTTTGAGTGGAGGTAATGGCTCTTCGTGCATCACACGCGCATTTTCAGTGCCACAGAACTTTACTTATTTACGTAACCGCTGAAATGGAAATGCGCCTCGTCGCTCATGATGATTTTCGTCAACACCACCGACCGGTCAAAAAAATCGGCACAAGTATTTCACGCTCTTGGCGGATTATAGCACTCCATTGCTTGTCTGTTGGTATACTGCTGCTGTCTAGTTCACAAATGTGAAGTATGATTGACGTACGACGCCATTTGGAAAATTATAACATCTTTATCATTAATTTTGCGCCACCTTGTATATGTACATAAATATGTCTCCAGCAATTAGCTAAAAGTTTTGGGACATTATGAATTAAATACATACATGCGAATATGTAGGTAGCTTCTTATATTTAAATGCACAACTAAATATGCGTACTCGACTCCATTTCCCTCCTCATCTTCGCC
>JAPVRG010272694.1:0-10928 GCA_029783565.1 Rhagoletis cerasi
AAGTGTTTCTGTTTTTACTCGTTTTAACAATAAAATTTCTTTTCTAAAAAATATATAACATTTTGGTTTATAATAATATTTTAAGTACGTAGTAATACATTTTTTATCGAATCGCCAGTGAACCAAAATTTCGAATCGCCAATGAGCCAAAATCTCGGATTTCCAACGATTCGAGAAAGTAAAAAATACTCGAATCGCCAAAGAGCTAAAATCTCGATTCGCCAATGAGCCAAAATCTTGAATTGCCAACGATCCGAGAAAGTAAAAATACTCGAATCGCTAACGACAGGTGACTCGCCTGGGAATTCGGATTCGTCGATCTATCGTCGCGAAGTATCACCGCGATAATATTATCATAGAAAGCGAATTCGTCTCGAATTCGAGGCGAATCCGTTGTGCTTATTGGGTATTCAATATTTTAATTAACTCAAAAAACAGTACTCGTTGATAATATTTAGTGATGTTTAATTAGCAAGGGAAACTCAAAAAGTCATTTCGGTGAATATTCTAGAGAAGTTTCACATACAAATGTGTCTTTACAACGGCTTCACTGCAACTACAATGGTTGTGGTTGGAAGCGAATTCAACTTAATCCTCTGGAAGCAGAACATGTGATATTTTCACACAATACAGCAAATTTTTTTCAACTACAATTTTATTTGGATTACATTGAGAGGGTTAAATGTTTTTAATCTATTTGAAGTTTCCAGTAATCAGAAACACATTCCGATCCAATCGAGTGTACTTCTGCCTTAAAAAAGCTTCTAATTAAAACCATTTGCCGTTCTAAGGCGACGTAAAACTCTCCAATTTATGTGACAATAAGAAGCTTAGCATAAGAAAAGCGGGCAAGGCCCAACGGCCAGCCTTTCTACTGCATAAGACAGACAACAAAGCGCATTACACGCTACTAAACTTCCTCCCAAACAGACTTATACGCATGGAAAGTTGCATACAACACTGCCATCAGACTCAGTGTAATGGCCGAACTCACAAAATTTCTATTACCGACTACACGCCGCCGAATCGCACTTAAAATACAAAATTCTTAAAAGAGAGGATTAGTTTTCTCAGGGACTCAGTCTACGATTTTGAAGTGGAATGTTCGGCCAAAAATATTTCCTTAAGTATGGAGTTGCAAAATCTGCCTTTTTCAAACCCTGGTAGTTTACTCAAGGATACCTTTCTGTTGCTCTACTGCTGCTTAAACAAAAATATGAAGCGAAGTCCATCGCAGAAGTGAGAGAAAAGCCAACCTGTTTAGGCGCAATTGCTAACACCAAGCGCCTAAATGCATGCTATGTAATGCTGCATGTGCAAAAATTTCCTTCATTATATTTATGAAATTTTTGCACATGCACTTCTCAACTGTCATAAAACTTTCTTTAGTTATAATTTAATGGCAGTTTAAAGTATGCTAAGCCTAGTCTAATGCATCCTCCGGACAATGCTTCCGGAGTTTTTTGTGTACTCTGCTTGTGCTTGATTACCATTGGCCATAGTGCCTATCCACCATTTTTTGCTTGAATAAATATTTTTTTATATAAATACATACATGCAAACATAGTGGTATCCCCTCTAAATGAGTTATTCACAACCTTTAAGTTTATTAAAAAAAAAGATGGCAATTTTTTTAGTATTTTTGTGCAACTGACTGCAGGAGAATAAGTTACAATCGGGTGGTATAGCCATTCTATTAACTTATTGTGCAGACCCCTGTTGTTCAGTTTGCAATGCTAGAAACTGGAGGTGCATTATAATCTTTATAATGGAAAACTTTTATTTCATTGAAACCATAGATTTTTCAGCATCCACCATCTTTTCTGGATACAATACTTTTGATTTATGTACGTATGTATAAGTAATACCATAACACTTTCAAATTAGAGGAAACACGTTCCGTTATAATCATCGTTGAAGTGTAAAATTTCGCTCTTGCAATTGCTTTTAAAAGTTTGAAAATAGTTTTGAAAACAAAATACTAAAATTTTGAATTATCCAAGCAAATCCCATTCGTATCTCTCACTAAATATATGTACATATATGTATAAGTATGCACTTATTTACTTAAAAGCCCATTTGAATAGTAATCGAAATTGGTTCCTGTGTCTGACGCCAGAAATTATCACTAATTACCTACTCGTCTGCCATTGTCTGCCAGCGGCGCTTTCTTAACAAAGCGCAATTGCATAAATCGAAATTATGCAATTTTTCACCACTCATTTCCCTAACTCAAAGCTCTCCTTCGCTCATGCCACTGTCTCGTAGTCTAGCACCAGAAATCTTTTGTTTATTAAACGTTGCGTGCCACATTGAACAGCCAAAGCAATTCTTCTTGTTAGCTCTTCATCTTCATTTCAGAGTAGACGCCAGCGCAGCCGCTTATTTGCGGCCGCTTCAAGGTTGCAATGCGGAAGTGTAAGCATTCGTGCGCCGGTAAGGAGCTTCGCTAAATTTGAAAAATGCTTGCAGTAATTTCGAATAAAACCACTGCATCACAGGCTATGCTGTGGTGAGTGGCACAAGAACAGCAAAAACGACAACAACAAAAAACAGCAAAAGAGAGGCTTGATAACGGTCTGCAGACAGTTCACAAGCAGATATGGGTGGAAAATCGTTGAAAGTTGCTCAGCCGAAACGCAGGAATGACGGCACATTGAAGCCGCTGCGGTTTTTGTTTTTCCATCTTTTGTTGGTGGCGACATCTTGGCTGCGAATGAGAAGAAAATTAATGATGGCAGAAAACAATTTATTGTCACGTCGTTTACCCCCCATATGAACTGCGCCTGGTATGGGGTGGGTAAAAGTTTGTGAGCCTGCAGAAACAGCAGCAGAAGCAGAAAAAAAATAGGAGCTCCTGAATGATGGGCTGGTTTTAAGCCCAACTATTATGTGGCATAGTGCGCAGCATAATTTGCGGCACAAATTTTGTGACACTGCATTTGAGTAGATGTTACTTTGATGATGTGTACGCCGCGCCGCATTTGTGCCACCCTCTGCCGCTGGCTGCGAAAATGAGTTCGAAAGTGGTTTAGGTTTGGAAGCTGTGGAAGCTGCGGAAATTCCAGCAGCTTTTCAGTATTTTGCCATGTCAGCGTTAATGTCATTACTCGGTGTGACAAGCGAAAAAGTCAGGCCATAAATTGTAGCGCAAGCAACCTAGTGGTTTCCAAGTCGATCGATGCCATCAGTCAAATGTACGATTATAAACTGTTTTGATTTAAGTACGTGCCTATTTTGTAGAGCGCTTTATGTTGCCTTTCTGCAGAAACGATTATTCAGGAATATCAATTCTGTCATCAAGTGGAAGTGCTACTAAACTTAATTATAAACAATTAATTTGTCTTTTTTATCACAAGGTTGTTAAATAAATCTTTTTAAATTAGGTCAAAATCACAATACCTCTGTGAGCGGCCTTATTAAAGTTAATGTAGCTACATACATTTGGGAAAGGGAATATAGGCGGTATGCAATAGCTCCCTACCTCGTTAGCCTCATTAAGTAAATTAATCAAGGTTAATAATCCAACAATTGCCAATTATGTAAATTTGACTTTATTGTTGTGCATTTATGTACATACATACACAATGTTTCAAGTATAAATTTGTTAGATTAAATGATGGTTATTCGCATGGAAATCATTGGATCTCCTTCTTGATCATACAAAATATAGTAGAAATTGAGGGAAAAGTTGATGAAGTTCTTGTTTCCAAACAAATTGGTGAAGATGTCGGTCGCAACTCCCGCAGTAGCACCAATAGGCGGGGTGGGTAATTTTTGCACTACCACTGTCTATTCAGTGATAGGTAAAATGCAGAATGCATTATCACTGAAAATTTAGAGACAGTGAAAAAAATGCACTATCACTAAAAATTTAGTGACAGTGAAAAACTAATTGCACTATCACTAAACTCTTAGTGGTTAGCCATTGACAGAATGCTGCACATCTATTGGGTGCCCGGCCACAAAGGAATAGAGGGTAATTAAATGAAAGATGAGACTGGCGGGAGCGCTAATATTATAGTCGAGAATAGCGACATCTGAAAAAACGCCTATTCCACTTGAAAGCATATTTAAAATATTTTTTTAAAATACGCCAGTTGCTCATCCCGAGTGAAGGCAGGTCCTTATGCACTTCGTCATTTCATTTTGTTTGTGGGCGCCACTACCCCAAAAAAAATATTTTTGTAATTTTTTTTATCAAATTTACCACCTTAGCTAATATTTTCATGTTCCAACTAAATTTTCGGAAAAATCCGAGCTCCTGATAACTCCGGTCACGGGAGGAAACACCGAAGACCCCCAAACCGCCCCATCCTCCATACACGGGCCTGCATATATGTTTATGTTACGGAACGTCCTTTTCGGAATCAGATATAAAAGCGATCCAACTGCGGATTTTTGACAATTGCTCAATTGTGAAAAACTCGCAGCTGCGTTACCCAATTTAAGTTTTTTAGTAGACGGGATTTTATATCATAAATTTGGGATTATATATAAATAATTTTATTAACAATCACCTTTTAAACATATGTAATTAGTATTCTATCCTAAAAATTCTTAAATTTTACGTTGAATTTGGTAACCATTCCCCGAAAACTTCATTTTTGGATTGATAAAATTTTAGTGAACATATTTTAATGTCATTTGAATCCTTGACAATGAATATAGCTAGCCAGTACTGTAGCAGTTTCCTATATCGGGCACGTTTGTTTCTGATATAATTCAGACAATGAAATTTCACATTTCGATGTGTCATTTAATACATATTTTCTCTGTTTATTTAACCCCATGTCTTTCAAGTAACTTGAAATTGGAATTTACTTTGGGACCCATGGGTTTCATGACTTTTAGAGAAGTAAGTATTTTCCATTTCCGGTATGGTTTACCAGCGACCGAAAATTACCATTAGATTAGATTTTCGTTATTTTTCTTTTCTGAGGGACACAGCTTTTTACGGCTGTTTTAAATCTTTATAAGAAATTAAATCTGAAAATAGTGGTTACAAAAAAAAATAGAAATCAAAAATTGATAAAAAAAAATAAAAATCCAAAAATTACGATCATTCTTGATTGAAAAAATAAAAATGACAAAATAACGATTACATTTGATCGTTAAAATGTAAATCCAATTTTTAGGTACGAATTATGATTTGTATTAGATATAATAATCATAGCCGTTACGGTCTCTGGTTTGTACAAAATCGTTGTTTTTTTGGGTAAAATAAAAATATATTTTGATGTTCTATATTGAAGACGTGGTGAAACAAATTTGATGATTTATTGTTAGTATGCAAACCGGAAATACAATAATCAACTTATTGGCTTAAAATATTTAGTAAAGTAGCATTACCTTTCATTTCTTCCAAAAACAAAAGACCATTTGGTGGGCAAAATTTCGGTTCTAAGAACACAATGTTTTTAAATAAACAAAATATTATTAATAAAATTTTAATTTAGATATTGGGTACGGTAGCACGAAATGTCACAATCTGCTTAATTGTCAGATGGTTAATATGGCAACAAAAAAGTGACAACGGAACTACCTTCTTTTTTGCATCATGGGTTTAAGTAAGGAACGGATGTTTAATGATTTTTTATCAACAAATCGCTGAAGAAATGATTAAAGTAAAAAGATTCGTAATACCATTTCATTAGTAACCTTCAGTCTATTTAAATAAATTTGCCCGTAACTAGGGTAATTAGTTGCTTCTTTTACCAATGATTTGTTAACACTTCTACGATATACCTAATCATTACATATATGCATATACATATGTGTGTATTATCGAAGTAGAAGATGAAAATCCGTACAACAAATAGCATACATAAATAATTCTATCAGCTGGTTGATTACCAGAGCATATTCCACTTGGCACTTTGCACGTTCACAAAAATATATGCAGACGGCACAAACATATGTTATTGTATATGATTGTGTGTACATACCCTGCAGAAAAAAATTATCAATTGATTAAAATAACCAACTTTCTAGTTAGCTTTTTTGTGGGATTTCGATAAATAACTAACTTTTAGTTAGCTATGAAAGAACTAACTTTAAGTTAGTTGTAAAGTAGTGCAGGAGTCATGCAGACGTTATCGGGAGTTTGTTTTCTTTACAAGTTTTATTTAAATATCCTCATTCAAAAATTACTTTCAATACACTTTTTGTCTGCACTTCGCAGATGCTTTTTCGTATTCAGGACAAATAAAATAAATGTCGAAATTTTATATTATCATTTTTATGTTATGTCTGATCGAATTAAAATATGAGGACATCTACAAAGAACATGTAAACAAATAAGCAAATATGTAATGTTAAATAAAATAAGTAAATAAATAAAAATACGAAAAATGAAAAATTCCTTTTTTAATTGATAGTTTATGTCCAAAGATAGTCAGCTACAAGTTAGTTGACAGCTAATGCAGAGGAAACCAGTTCTCACTACTTTGTGGTCATCGCGCTTCAAAATTAGTTAGTTAGGGCCAAAGGAAATAATTAATAAATAGTTACCACTAGTCGACTGCTAGTACGTTAATAGTTAGTCACAGCTACTCCCATTTCCTGCAGGGTATGTATATAAGTGTGTGTGTGTGTTTCGCTCCATTTCGCAAGGTGATATTTTCCCCCTTTTTTATAGAGTGCTTGCGGAGAAATTTTATAACCTAACCGCGAACATGCAGTAGCAGTAGCAGCCATTAAAGTGTGACACACATAAATAAATTTGATTTTACAAATGTACATAGATGCTCACTTATTCACACAGCCATAGAGATGCATTAATTACAACAAAAATAAATTAGAAGTTTGTACACTTGCCGACATGTTGATTTGCCAATTACTATGCGCAACGTTTTTAATTTTGTTACAGGCAATCGTTCTCTACTAAGCGTATGCTGTTTGTTCTTGTTGGCAATGTCGTTTGTTGCTAGTTTTCTACCTACATACATACATACATATGTACTTGCAGCAGCTGTCATTAGTAATATAAATGAGTGATTTTCTACACAGCAGCTTCAACGGTTGTGCCTACTGAGGGGTATGTATGTGGGGTTTAGTGTAAGGTAAACGCCTTGTAGTATGCAATAACTCTTAGTTTATGTGCCCATTAAAAGTGACAAAATGCAAAGAGCAAGTAAGTTAGTGTTGATTGAAGCGCAAGGAGTGAATACAGAGTGCAAAAACGTTGGTGGTAAAGTACTTGCTCAACTATGCATATAGTACTTGTTTGTTGGAAACAAATACATATATGCAACAGAATATATAATAAAACCAAAAATAAATTGTGATGAAGAGCCACCGCAGTCAAAAATGCCTATTAGTTAGGTTTGCGGAATTGTAGTGCAGGCATGTAATGTCTGTAGAAGAAATTAAATATCAGTTAGTTTTTTCTCTTCACATTTTGTAGCACCTTCTCACACTACATGGATGTACATACATATGTGGATATTGAAGGTAAATGAAGGAGAATCTGCTAAATTGCTGGGCATATGCCTTAAAGTATGTAACAACTACACGAAGTATACGCATATGCCAAGTCAGCCCGATTTCGAGAAATCACAAACGAACGTGCACGCAATTCTCATTCGGCTGGAACAAAATTACATTTGTTGCTGCTATTTTGGCGCTTGTCGTCTAGGGTGTAGTACCTGCAAGTATGCTAAAAATATGTATGTACGCCAAATGCGTGAATGAGTGCACTGATTTCTGAAACACACCTATACAAATTCATACTGTGTATATATTATGCCAAAATACATAAACATACATACATAAATACATACAAACATATACACCCAGTCGTCAAAATCAAGCGCATTTCTAAATAAGCGCTTCCAGGGAGGACTTTTTCATTAAGACCATACTGAAGCTGTATTTGAAGATCTTCCAATAGGACTGTCATTTGAGTTGAAATTTCAACTGTGTCATTAGGCGTGCTTTATTTGACCAGCAGTGGGATTCTGAAAATCGCTTTCACTAATATTGATAGCTAAAAATCTCTAAACAAAAATAGCAGGCGCGCGTAACAAACTGCAAGATAGCGTCATATGCCCTTCGTACTACCAGATTTCTCTGATTACACACATTTGTCCAAATGGTGTCTATTGTGAACGCCAACAATTTTTTTTTGCAATAAAGCGTAAATATTCCAACTACCTAAACGAAAAAAAAGTTGAACTGGCATTGCCTCTAGCCCAATACATTCACAAAGCAATGGTTAAGTCTTCCATACATACTAAGCTAGTAGCATCAGTTGTTGATCAAATAAAACACGCCTATTATTAATTTACGAGGAGTGCCAGTTACTTCCGAAATTCGACAAATTTTCTAGTTTTTTAACAGCCCTAGAGATGTTTTCAAAGTTAGCACATGGATTTTTTGAAATATCGAAATATATCAAGTCCTATAAATTAACAGTTATCGAAATTTGTTGAGTTATAGAATTATATCGAGTTACAAGCATTTAGTGTTTTTAAGTTGACAGAGTTATCTCTGGTTTCGAAATTTATCGACCAACTGGAATGTAGCAAGTTATCTAAATTTAAGTTGTTGAAATTTTTCGAGTCACCGAGAATTATCAAGCTATCGAGATTTATTGGAATATCGAAATATATCGAGTTAACAAAGTTTACTGATATCTAGCGAGGTTTATCGAAAGATGTCGTAATTCGTTTAGAGGTATTTAAGAAAGATTTCGAAACTTTGTTGTAGATTGTGGTCGAAATTTATGAATAGATATTATCGAGTAAGTAATTGTGTACCTTATAAGTTTTTCGATAACTGGATACACTCTGGTAACTCTATAAAATACGATAAATCGATATATCGATAAATCAATGAGCTTATATAACCTTAGAAATCTCGATAACTCGATATGCTTTGAAGATTCCCAAAACCTCGATTCGATAAATATCGATAACTTGATAAATTTCGATGATAATTGATAACATTAATAATTAAATAAATATCGATAGTTTGATAACTTTCATTAACTTGAAAATTTTCGATAAACCGATAAATTTTTATAACTCAATAACTATCGGTAAATTTCGACAGCTAAGTTTCTGTGTCTCGATAAGTTTTGATAACACAATAAACATTGATCTATTTGAATAACTTGATACTTTCCGCTAACACAATAAACATGGATAACCCGATGAATTTCGATAACTATATACTTCGCTAGCTTGATAACTTTCGATAACTAAATTTTGATGACTATATATTTTGATTTTTATCGAAGAATTTCAATAAATTTTCTTAAAGTATAAACAGAATCAATTCGTTGAGCGAACTTCGTCCGAAGAAAGCTCGCTGTCAAAATTAAAACACACTGTACTGTATGGGATTGTACACAACCAAAGAGAGGACGAAGTTCGTCTGACGAAATTCGGCGAGAATAGATTTATTTTTAATTTTGCCGCTGCCGCCGGTCGACAAAATCAGCTATCAGTGATAAAATAGCTTTTTTTCTTTACTTTTCGAGCAGATAATTATCAAGAAGGAGAAGAATAGGACAATTTGAGTATTCATCTTTTCGCTTTTGTATTTTTATAATTTTTATTTGTCAATCCGCTGATGCGAACTTCGTTTCGATTCTGTTTTACTACTTACGAAATGTTGCAGCGAATGCCAACCGACGGCATTGCTCTGCCCTACGAAATTCTCTCAGCGAATTGGTTCTGTTTATACTTTTACCCTTTCAGTTAACCTAATTCATAAGTATATGTATTTCTCAATGTTTTTATTTCCGTCTTCATCTCCAATTTTGACTTCAATTTTTTGTCTTCGTAATTTTCACATTTATCTTTATTACAAAGAATCATTTCAAATCCGAGGTAAAACGAAAATGCGAAAGCAACTCAAATTGAACAGCTTACAACAACTTTACATAACCAAATACCGAAATTTTTAAACGACGAGTTTGGCCATAATTTTCAACCCATTTTGAACCCGTAAAAACTCTCCTCATACACAGAAAGGTGTTCTCGGTTTCCGAATCGGTACAGTAGAATCGCCAAACTAACGACCACACATTTTATGTTAGCGTATTAATATACGACTATAGATGTAAATTTTCTCCTTATAAGGGGAGCTGATTCTCAAGGCCTTGAAAAAAGGCCTATTTTTTATACATTTGCCGACTGGGTACATTCACATAAATTCTTATGCTTACAAGTAAGTCTACTTTATTTCTCACGTTTTATGTCTGCTATCGCCTTCCTCTGTTTTACAAACGCGTACATTTTGTTTTATGCTAGGCTACATACATATGTGCATATACATACATAAGTAAAGGACCATTAAATGCTAAAATTTTCAGGTGTGCGTTTAAATGTTTATACAATATATTTAGACGTGTAAAGAGGCATATTTGCATGTAAGTAAGTATATCTAGCTGTATATTTATTGCCACTTGGGTATGTGTGTACATATGTACCATGTAAGTATATATGCATATTTATTTATATTTAAGCAGCATGTTTACTAACGCGTGGTTCCTGCTTCTTCACATATGCGCGTGTTTGTAGAGCTCTTAAAGTACAGACTGGCACTGCAAAGTACTGTCGCTTAGCACATATGTTTTATATGTACATATGTATGTAGTTAGTATGCTTTTAGGCTGACGCAGGTTACTCATTCGTGCTGTTGAAGCAAGCACAGAAACACTTAAGTGCTTGTGGGGACCGGACCACCCACATTCCGAGTTGTTAAATATGTATATTATTTTTATGCTGGCATTTACTTATGTTTATAATGCGTACATGAGTATGTATGTACTCGCACATACACGGATAAATATATATGTTTACATATGTGTGATTTTAGCCACATTTTGTCTCTCAGCGGGAGTTTTCTACTTTCGCAAGCGATTAAGAAAAATGAAAATGTATTAATTTGAGTTTAAAAAGGCTATGCAATATTTC